>KZ807370.1:597084-609862 GCA_000696205.2 Oncopeltus fasciatus | reverse complement strand
TATATGGTTGTACTAAATTATAATTTTATTTGTGACCCATACGTTTGAACTGTGGAGAAATAAGCTGTAAAATACGATTATACCGTAAAAAAAAGAAAAAAAAAACCCTGACTACAATTAACTTTAATAAGATTTGAAAACAAAATAAAATAAGTGAGCCGTTATAGTATAAAAAAATATACAAAAAAATTTTTTCATATATATATACAGAATTAAAAATTCAAAATCAAATCGTACAGAGAAAAAGTTTTCTATTTTTTAATCTGAGAGGAAATGAATCAAGATATTCTATCGTACACCTGTTATAACAATGAACGTTGACTTGTGATTAATTATGCGAGACTGAAAGTAAAAATAGAACAAGAGAACCTCTAAATAGGCAGTAACTGTTTGTCATGAGAGACGTTATATCGATCAGTCAGAAGGAAAAAAGTTTTGTTTCAAGTAAATTCTTACTTCTTTTGGAACAAGGTCACAGGTTAACGAACAAATTTCTTCTTTTTTTTTTTAATCTGAACGTTTCATTTTATACCATGTTTCGCTAAGAGAACCTACATCTGTGTTCGCTGTGGCGTATATAATCACCCACACATTCTCTCACTAATTCTGACTTAATCCATAATAGATCACAATTTTTGTATGTTGATAATATTTTAAGAGATCTTAAGTAATTTATTATTATAATAATATTATAAGCAGTATGAAAATTATTTTTTAACACCGACTTGATAAGGTGTACTTCTTTCGAATTCTCTAAAATCGAAAATGTAACACAGTGTCATTGGCAATTGGGATACCTTGAAGTGTTTTGAATGAGTTCTTGTAACAATTCAAAACACTTTAAGGTATCTTAATTGCCAATGACACTGTGTTACATTTTCGATTTTAGAGAATTCGAAAGAAATACACCTTATCAAGTCGGTGTTAAAAAATAATTTTCATACTGCTTATGATTTTTCCTAGAACAGAAGAAAAGCGATTGTTATAATATTTATTTACCTAAGTATTTTTCATGAGTCTGATAAGATTATTGCTGCTAGTTTTTTTTCATTTTGGGACGTTAACTCGTAAAGTCAGAATACGAATTTTTTACTCACTTTAATGAAATACTGTAATTTATTATTAATATTTAATATGGAGCATTGAACATTTAGTTACATATTGAAGAAATAGTTTTCAAGATGCAACCTATATTTATCCGCCAGGAGACGATTTTTAAATAATTCTAGTGCTTTATTTTAAAATATAAATCACATATTAAATAAATTTAAATATAAAAGTTTTACGGATATGTATAAAATATAGGATTCAAACCAATATAAAATCGTTAGAGAATCAAATTTTGTAAGTGTGAAATCTTTACAAAATTATCAAATTCGATCCCCTAAGAATATTAAATGTTTTGCTTTTCCCAATAAAATATTAGACGCTTGTAAAAAATGTATACAATATATTTGAGTAGTTGTTTGAAAATAACTCATTACTTGGATAGGAGTTTATTCTTAAACCCCCAATTGCAATAAGTTAAACCTAATAATTATTAATCTGAACAAAACACTTTCTAAATTGATTTAACGTTTGACATATACACTTATTATTATTATTTTTAAAAATACTAAAATTAAAGCTTTGAATATTGCTTTTTTTAAAAAATAGAATTGAACAGGCTGCATTACTCTTCTAAAATAAATTATTTATACTTATTAATTTATAGTCCAATCCGGAAAACTTGATATAATAAGTTATTTTTTACACGCTGATTAAATATGGTGCTATATGTTTTCTATGATAAAGGAATTTTGAAATGGCGTTGAGACGATTTCTACAAATTATTTTCCAATAAATTAAATTGAGATCGTCGAATGCTTTCTCGCCAGAGGCCTTAAGTAAGTAAAATGATTCTCTATGCATGTTGTGGACTGCCTACAGTAAACTGAACTGGGATAAATTAATTACTTATTACTTATAGAAATCACTTATATCAATGAATTGATTATATACATATATTTAAAAAAAAAATTACAATGAAATTCTAGCCTGTAACTACTGTTATCCATTCAATCACGCTATATAGTAACATTAAATGTCCAACAGTACTCTGCAAAACTTGCTTGTTAGTTCACTAGTATCATTTTTATCAGTGCCCCATCCCCTATTTTATATTATATCCCCAAGTTTATAGTAGTAAGTCCGTTGGAGCTGGCATGCCGCGTGTGAACATTACGTCCAATGTGGGGGAGAATTAGATCCCATTGAAGATCATTCCGATAATTCAGCTGCCATGTTTTCGCAATTGGATATGTCAGGAAAACATTTAAAGGACTCTTATTATTTTTTTAACAATTAAACATAATGGTCACTGCCATTGTATGATATGTTATCAATAATCACTGTAGTCAAAAACTATTTACAAGAATCAACCACACTAAATAAAAAAATTTTTTTTTCATTTCAATATTATTTAAACTTATAACAATTTTCTAAAAAGAAAAATACACATAAGCATATTCCTAAAATTGAGTTCACCTTCATTTCCAATGTAAAGAAGGTTCAGATCACACCATTTTTCACGGTAAATCACCTCAACTAATAACAAACAGGTTAGTGCAAGGCCGTAGCAAAGAAAAAACAACTCAGCTCAATTGAAATTATAATTAGCTGAATATATTTGTTTTTCAGGTAGACTTAGACTACATATTCACTATCTTAAAAGAAAACCTTTAAATTCACATTTCAATTTTTTTTATATTTCAAAAGAAATGCATAAGATGAATGCTGATCCCCATGAATTCATTTACCATGGGAAAAATACACATTTTATAATAAAGGAATGGTGAATGTAGTCATAAGTAGGATATTTAATGTCCTTCTTCTTGTAATAAAAAGCCTAGATAAGTTTTGTGGATGGGTGTATTTATGTACTCGGGCAGCTCAGAAAGACAACTTATAAGACTACTAAAATCTGGTCTGAAGAGATTCAAGGGTTTTGAAATGATAAGTGTTAATAGTGAATCTATCTCTACAAAACTCAGAAAAAAATGGTACGCAATAGAGTTACGAATTTGAGAGAAATCTGTTCACACAGAAACACATATTTATGTGGGAGTTCTCTTTATGAGCCGAATTCCGAAAAGAGGACCATTTCGGTGTCTCCAGTCAGTTCGCTCATCCCTCGGTTGCGCTTAAATAAAATCAATTCAAATTGAATAAGAAATATAAAAGGGCGGAAAATATCTAAATAATTCCTACAACTACTCGGACTGGAAGCAAAACAAACCCCAGCCCTAGATCATAGAATTGTACTTGAAATATCGATTACTAACATAACTACCTCGCTAAAGGTTCTCTATTGGAGTACTCAAGATTTCTATTTAGAATTTTATCTTGAGGAAAATATTGCGCTTTTTTTCTGACAGGAAAAATAACTTGAAAAAATACCAACCTCGGCGTTTAATGGTTCTTAAATAAATAACTGGGTCGGTCTCTAACCCGCAGAGTGTAAGCGGGAGTCTTACAAGCTGGTCAAATTTAATGATCATTCATTGAGCAGTTCAGTGTTATCACTTCACCAGCACCCTTACAAAATTTTGTGGTTGAACAATTTCAACCCAAAATTTGCTAATTGAATAGTACATCCTATTTGTATAATTAGTTACCTACGAAAGTTTAGAAAGTCCAACTGGGTAAATGTAAAAAATAAAATTATGAAATATTTCTACTCCTTTGAATATATATATATATATANATATATATATATATATATAGCTACAGTGCACTTTTATTACTTCATGGTGTATAAACCCAAATTATATTGAAATAACGGGGTTGATTTGAGTTTACACTTAATTAATATATTTGTTTATATTAAAGGTGAATATGCAGTTAGGAACCAATCTACTCTTCCCGTACAAATAAATGTTAATAACTAAAATAATAATGCAGCTAAAAAATTAAAAAAAATAGGCCCTAAAAGTTTGCATTCAAAACATAAAAATTAAATTTCATATTCAAAATATTGAATAATTTTTATCAGAAGAAGCAAATTATCAAAAGGAATGGGGTTATCAAAAGTTGTGTAGCTCAAAATGGCTGAAAATATTACTGTGGAGAAGAACGTAATTCTCAAGATACAATGATGTAAGGAGCAAATTCGTGAATATTTAAGTTATATAAATTATCTTTTGCCATTAACCAAGAAATGTTTAGGAATATTTAGAAATACGTTCGCAGCTGTGAGCATAATGTTGCTGGTCGGTAAGGAGGGCAGGCAGACCACATGCTGGTAGAGTTCCGTTCTTTAAAATCCTGGAAAAGATGATTCGAACTGATTTGAAGCTTTTCTAGGGAATCAACATACTCAATGTTGTAACCTTAAGATGAATATGTTTAACTTGTTGGATAATATTGGCTTAATAAATCTAAAATATATTATTAACTAATGATGACTTAATGCACATATATTGTGTACGGTTCCTAACCTAAATATAAGCTAAAAAATATAATTTAAGAATGAAATACCTAAGTAAGTGAAAATAAAATGTTCTCTTTTATTAATTTAAATAAAGGAGAACATTTTATTTTCACTTACTTAGTTATTTCTTTCTTAACCTGTAAGTATGATATTGAAATTTGCTTGTATTGTTAAATCTCTTTAAGGAATAATTTAAGGAGCATATTAAGATGGATATACTGTTTTTATGTAAATTCAAATATTTCTTCTAGCGTCGTTATTTTTAGCAATGATGAAAAAAAAAAAAACCAGCAAATTTCACACATTTAAACAGCTTAGTAGCAGCTTTGGGGATGATCTCTATCACATTCAGAGCTGATAGGCTGGTAATTCGAGTTGTACAGCTCGAAAAACACGAATTTGCATACACTATATTGAGCTAACACCCAGCAGTAACAAGATATCCGCTCTGATGACGATTATTATACCACAAGCTGAAAAAAGTCTAACAAAAAGGTTAAAGTTTTTCTTATTTTTTTCCAACATTGTTTTTAAAAAAAAATCTACGCAGAACTGCATATTCTTGGGACTCCAAAATTAGAGTTGAAGCAAATAACCGAATATTTTTTCTTGAGTGACGTAAAAGAACTTACTTTACTTTTATATAGAAAAAAAAAATTCTTTATTTTTCCTGGTAGTTAAATTTATTTTAGATCATTAAACTGAAGTATACTTCTTTACAGCGCTAAAGTAATATTTTTTTATTTCGGCTGTAAGTATTAGGATCCAATAAATAATTATTAAAAAAAAGTTTTGTAAAAATTTGAGCCTAAGATGTAAATTGAAGAAATTTTATTGTACATTTTCCTTTGTATTCACGAATATCAAATGTGTTTTCCTTACTTTAGTAGTAATTATATAGGAATTATAACGTATCGAATATTATATAGTGTTATAAGCAAGGAAGACTCTCATGAAATATATCTAAAATAATTTTTTTTTTAAATAATAATATAATTGTAATACAAATGTAAATACATGCTTAAATCGGAAATCAATGAATGGCATAATTACCAAGAAACGAAGGACTGATGAGCTAGGCTAATAGTGCAATATTAGGTGTATTTGAAAGATATGTGTTTGTCAAAAGCAGCAAAAATTGATGTTGCCTAATAAGTACTACAAGGCCATTCGTAATTAGTCATTCGTGGTGCATTTAGAGAAATTGGTTCTTCGCGAAATTAATTTCCCTCGACTCGCAAAGCAAGAAAATGTTGAGAATTATATATTCAGCAGAAATTAATTACCACTAAAATGTGTGGTTAAACAGGATTCTTCATCTGCTTCACAATAATCATAAAAAGAAAATAACTTCAAATGCGTCTGTGATAAAAGTGTGCAAAAAGTATTCCGCAGTAAGAAAATTCGCAAACTTGGCTGATTTTGATCATATGTAAATTTCACTAAACCTAATGTAAATAAATTACTTATTTCACTTTAAAAATCGTAATAGATAAAGAAAATGTTATTGATGACGATAACCCTCAAGCCTGGTGTATTTCATACAGGTAAGATGTGTCATTGTACAGCCAGTAAAATCTCAAAACCGGTAGAATCAACAATTATAGATAAAACTAGAACTGTTTGGCTAGACCCTCGTCGTTGTCTCATCTCTGTTCTGCTATTGCGTTTTGTCTTGTCGCCTATGCCGTTCTTATTTAGGGATTTACAGAAAGTGTTTCGCGTCGTAGACTACGTTTTCTCTTCCTTTTAGCTCAAAGAGTGATGACCACGTGCTTTTTTTTGTATGTTCCAAGTATTTGATAGAGTCTAGCATAGTGGTCTTAATAAACTTTCTAATAACATTTACCTAATCCTTGTCTTACCTATCAAACTGTTTCTTTAGGATTCAGCAAGCATTAGATTACTCCAATTTCAACCAAGTGGAAGAGGGAGTTCCTTAAGGTACTATGCTCGAACCTATCCTATTTTTCCTCTACACTGAAGATATCTCTACCCATTCAAGTACCCTCTTAGTTCTCTTTTCATACGAAAAGGCTATCCTATCTTTCCACATCTTCTTAAAACCTACAAGATTATCTCAAAAGCATTAAACAAGGTGTGGCAAATGGTGAATAAAACCAATAAGGCATAATGCTTTCAAGTTAATTTCCAACTGTGAAAAAAAATTTCTTAAAATAGTGAAATTCAAAAATGTTCCTTTATCACTCTCAAATTCCGTTCGTTACGTAGAGTTTTTATCTTGACTCACGACTCAAATGGGGCGTACATACTAAAATTATAAGACAAGAACTCAATCGGCGACATAGACTTCTACACAGACTCTTATTATAGAAAACAAAATTACGCTCTACAAGACAGTACAACGACCAATCTCAAATAGAATTTAGTCCTTTCAATCTGAAACCCTCAAAATAATCGCAAATGCAACCTATTACGAATCCAATTCCTCCCTTCCCCGCGATCTTAAAATCTCTTTTGTTCAAGAGCGCATTTCTTCTTGCTTCATCCTTTTCCAAAGTAAACTTCCGTACCATCCTAATCCACTAGCACAGACCCTATCCTTTAACCTCCTTGTCGATTGAATGGAATACGCCTCTTGACCTCCAGGGAAATCTGAGAGTGGCGTCATTGGTCACCTTCTTTCCTTTCTCTATTGACATTTTGTCATTTTTCAGTTCATTCAGGGAAGGGGACAATTGAAAATGGCCCTTTCTTTTTCACTCAAAAGAGGAAATCATATTTCCACTATTAGATTCATCTAGGTCTGCCATACAGTTAAAAAGTTGGCTCGCTAGTGGGCACTCCAGTTAGCGTCAAAGCCCGTGTCACCTAGCTGTAAGTTAAATGACAGTAATTAGTACAGACAATTAAGCAAATTTTTTTCGGCCTCTTTGTAAATATTACGATCTCCTGCTATCCGGGCCGGTGTGTTAAGCCAGGATAGCAGGAGATCCAGGTTCGATTCCTGTCTGGGACAGATAGATTTTTTTAATTCTATTCCCTCTCAATAATTGTTTAAAATAATACATATTTTTCTTTGAAAAGTGCATTTATTACATATCCGCCGAGGATTCGGCTTAAATTGCAATCCGTCTTTAGGGCTATCATGAAGCGAAAAGAGAGTAGTCGACAAGATGAAATTTTCCTTACTGGTAATCGTTTCGGGCAAAAACTTCCCCATCATTTACTTTTAAGGGTATCCCTCCATTGTAACATGTTTAAACTAATACCAATAATAGTATTTAATTTATTAAAGTTTTTAGTTAACATGAGGCCTCTTATGATCAAATCGATTATGTTAATAGTAAATTTGTTATGCCTAGAAAAAGAAGCCGCACTATTCAGGAGCCACAAACAGGTTTCAGAAAAATTTCAGTAACAAGTTTATTCATATAAATAATCTGAAATTTTTTACGTGTAATTGAGGGTAATATAATTTAATGACCATTCATATTATCAAATAAATTAATAATTGTTNTATATATATATATCTTTATATATTTGTTAATTAGCTGTTGGTAATTTATCCTTGCTATTTAATTTTTTTTTTAGTTTAAGGGCAGCAATTTTAATTTTTATACGTCATTATTAGATACACTTATAAGTCGTAATAAATTAACTTAAACTTATGTCTATATTTAATTACAGTTAACTCGTACCCCAAAACAATATCATTCTTTTTATGAGTTTCGTTTTAGTCTTACGAAGAAATATATACATATATTTGTCTAACAACTCACCCTCAAACAATATATGGAAAAGGAGATGTGTCTATAGGCAAATAAATAAGGTGCTTACTGAACTACCTAATAAGATATAATAAACGAGATTGGGTGTTAACGAAACCGAGTTTGTTCTAGACAAATGTGAATATAGTTATGTGTGAGCGTATCAGTTTCCAAGAGAATTTGTATTTAAGCTTTATTTGTGGAACGGCGATTGGGTGTATTCTGAAGTGATTTAACGGACGGTTGGCCAAATCTGACAGAGGGAATGGGGGTCCCGATCAAACAATACCTAACAGGCGTGTAGCTGTCTTTGACGGCTTCATGAGCCGCTGCACCCAATCTGGCTAGGCGGATGGTTATCGCCTGCAATCAGCGAATCTGCTACAGAGCGCTCTCCTCATTTCCTGCCAGGCCCTCTTTTTCTGACATCTCTGGGGGACGTTGTCATGTGCCTGATTGTTTCGGACCGGCACATGTCCCTTCTTCTTCTGTTGCCCGCAGACAACTTCGGATCAAAAGACTATGATGGAGAAGAAGAACCTGTCTCAATTAAATTCAGGGGGTCACATCCTAACAAGTACGCTATATATAAATATATAATAAATATACACATAAGTGTACGAATATAACTTACTGCTTACCAAGTACTATATAATGATATGTAACCAAGAACTAAAAAACGAAAAACATTTGAATGAATATTCAAAAGGAGAGTTTGTTGACCGTAGATATTATTCTAAGATGATTTTAGTTGGGGTTCGGTCGAGGTAGATCCAAAAAAACACAAATTAAAAAAATGTATTTTATTTAATGAAGGATTATCTGCCAACTTTTTCTTTTCTTTTCTTTTTCAAATTGGTCCTTTTTCAAATTGCTTTCATAAACTTTTGTCTTACATAGCTTTCTACATTCATACTCTTGATATCACATTATATTATAATTCTCTATTATACTAATTTCAAATATTACTGTATTCTCATGACATTGTATTTCTACAGCCCTGAAGATGGCTTACAATGTAAGCCGAAACGTTGGCAGATAATCCTTCATTAAAAAAATACATTTTTTTAATTTGTGTTTTTTTGGATCTACCTCGACCTAACCCCAACTAAAATCATCTTAGAATTTAAAAGAATGGATAACAGATTAACCCTAGAGAATCCCCAATAGTCAGGGCGTAATAACCATGATGTTGATCGCCCTATAAACTGATCCTAATCCTAATCCTAACAAGTACGGGAGTAACTATCAGGGAGTCTATGTTTTTGTTTTTTACTTTGTGTTTTTCAATGCTTTCATTGACTTTCTTGTAATCCTTCGATAATGGAATTGCCTAAATTGTTATTTGTCATATAAATCATTAAAAGATTATATACTTCATTGTGACATTTTGTTTTGTAACAAATATAAATTTGTGTTGCAGTGTATATGTACTTTACTTCACGAACAGTTTGGGACATATAATCATAATCATATCACATAATCATTCTCGTTTGTATTAGATTAAATACACAATAATTATACATTAATGTTTAAAATCTGTTATTTAATGACATCGTTGAATAACTATTGTAAAAGGGAAATGAAAAAATTCTAATACAACACTGTCTTAAAATTTAATATTTTTGTTACTTCTTTATTATAAGTTACTGGTGATTAGAGAGTAAATCTATCAATTAGGAATCTGATTTACCGGTCATCAATGGAGTGACATTTATCGCATTACGTAGAAAATTCTAGGCCTTAATAAACAGCTGTTTTTCCAAAATTTCAAATATATCTTTGATGGCTTTAAGGTTTTTAAATATATATTATACAAAAAAGACAATTTAAAATGTGCTTCACAATGACACTCGTAAATTATGAAACTTTTTTTTTTTTCATTTATAAACTAAAAATAACTTTCACAAACGAAATATCTTCCTTATATGCATATGCAAAGACCCTTTATGTTTTCATTGCCATGCTATTTACGTTATGTATATACTAGTTTAATTGGTATTTTTATTCGAAATAGATTGTGATAATATTTCCATTTATTGATAATAAAACAGTAAGAATAAAACGTCACAATTTCCTTATTCCTTCCATAAGGGAAGTCTGTACTTATTCATTAAAAATTTAAATAAAAACTAAGTAACATCATAAAAAATTAGACGAAACAAGGAATTTCCTTCTAATCCAATTCTCATTAAGAGTCCATAATCAGAACTAAGAAGTTCTGTCAAACTTATAGTGGTCGGTACAAGTCCTCCAAAAATTATTGGAGTAAAATCATGATCAAATTTATTTTAAAATCATTTTCCCTGCTATTCAGTCTCTTTATTTATTTAAAAAAATAAAAGTTCTTAAATTTATAGTTCATTATTTTATAAATAAGAATAATCTAGGAAATCAAAAAAAAATGTTTATAATCTGCTCAGCTCTTTATTTACTATTTTAATGAAAATAAAAATTTGTAAGTCACTCCGACCAAATTTCAAAATGTCTCTCACTGCCTGATTTATAGTCGTCCTATCTCACTCTTTTAATTTATTTTCTTAATGATAAAATATATGAACATCCCCTAATCTTTCTTATCTTTGGAATTAGAAATTTTTAAAAAAAGAATAAACTATAAAATAAGAATATTCTAACTGTTATATTAATTTTAATTACACTGAAAATATTTTTAATGAGAATATTTAACCATGTAATTTCAAGATTTCATGAAGAAGCTGTAATTTAAAAAACATAAAAACCAAATTCAAAATTTATGCTAGAAAAGTGATAGTCAGTCCACTGAGAGAACTTTAATAAAGTAGCTAAGTTGCGCTATAGTGAGTGTTTCTAGGTCAATTTATATATTTGCATGCGTTTTCCAAAAAATCATTTTAAGAAAACCGTAAATGGATAAGATATATATTCACGAGGGAAACTACAATGATTGACACATCCTCTTATATTCACTCATACATTGATAGTAATTACGCTTATTTTTCTATCGCGGGCTTATATATGAAATTAGTCGTTTGACTCTCATTTATATGTACAACTATAATATGAATAACTGCGTGACGAAGTTTTCTTTATATGTTTACAATGGGACTCCAGACTTTTATTATGAAGTGATAACAGTGCATTATCAAACTAAAAAAAAATTGTAACGTTTATCACTTATCAGACATTAAAATTGAGATGATGAAATTTCCGCAATATATTGCTCTGCTTTGTGCGCGTGAAGATATGTTCCACACCATTGAGTTGTGCAGCATTCTAAAAGAGTTGGGATGAGTCATTTGGGCGCAGTCGGATTGTCTAGGCAATTCCTGCCCTACTTATAAGGAGAACACTCTCTCTGTGACAGAGGAATACAAATACACAAAACTTGCAACAGATGAGATAATTATTACTGTATTAGTCTTAAGGTGATTTAAGAACGACATAAGTAAGGAAGAATAAAATCAATAAGCATAAATAAAAAGTTGCATACAACTAAATATTTGTTTCATTTTATACTTAAGGAGATAACTTATTTATACTTAATAAAG
Source organism: Oncopeltus fasciatus (assembly GCA_000696205.2). NCBI lineage: Eukaryota > Metazoa > Arthropoda > Insecta > Hemiptera > Lygaeidae > Oncopeltus > Oncopeltus fasciatus. Next base: position 598,130 of record KZ807370.1, on the reverse strand, counting down.
CTCAATAAATAACTTCTCATATATTAATAATATTTTTGTAATTAAAGCTGTTGAATTTTACTTTTGTATTCATAAATTGGAAGTAACAATACACATTTCAAAATAATAATAAAATCATAATTACTATCGTTATCATTACAATTCATATTTTTTATAAAGTTATTCTCATTGTTATTGTTCTTGCCTATACCTTTGTTCATATAGAATTTGTCTGGAACAATCTGTGTGAATATTCATTATTTTTGAAGACCCAAGTCAGACATCAATTTCTCCTACTCAGTTACATTGTTGTGCAATGCATTCAGTCAACTAACTACTGAAATGAAGGAATTATGAATTCGTAGGCCCATCACGTCTGCAATTGTATGTTAAGCAGCCCTATTTAATGTAATTTTAAAAAATATTGTTAGTGCTATATTTAAAATAGCTTTTAACGAATTATTAAAGCTGAATTAAAAAAATACTTTATAAAACCTTTAAATCCGTTTGAAAAAAACAACTTTAAAATTATAAAAATGTCTTCACAATTCAAGCGTTTTGTCACAAATTTGTTTACTGTCATATCTATCAAATTTGGTTGATTTTATTTAAAGTTACAGCCATATAAAAGTCTCAACTCGATATAAATATTTTGACCGATCAGATCTAAGTAAGAAGTAGAATATCTCGCAATAATTTTATAAAAGAGACGAAGCCATAATTTAAACAAGTGAGATTCCAAGCCGACTAAGCCCGCTCCTCATAATTTCATAAAATCTAAAGAAATTGATAAGAAAGAATTGAGTTTATTAAAGTGCTAAATTCTCTAAACAATATTCCATACCTAAATTTTCACATTTACTTGGAAGCTTTTATAAAATCGATATCTTTCCCCTAATTTAATTCTAAGAATTTATCTCTAAATTCTAAAAAGACAATATTACTAGAATTAATTAGATTATGCTTCAAGGTGTATGGGATATAATAAAATCTAATAATAAAGAGAGATAGAGAGAGAGAGAGAGAGAGAGAGAGAGAGAGAGAGAGAGAGAGAGAGAGAGAGAGAG
>KZ807370.1:556689-581970 GCA_000696205.2 Oncopeltus fasciatus | reverse complement strand
TTTAAGCTTCGCTATATATATGTGTGTGTTATTTATAATACTATTTTATATATATATTTGATTTAACCCCCAGAGAGTCGTTTATCGACTCGTGTAATCAAGTCGTTTACCCGAAAATCTAAAGCCTTGTGCCGAGACTCTATTCTTCTCACATATTCAAGAGGTCAGGATAAGTCTGGACAAACGATTGGCAAAGGTTATTACCGAGTGAACCACACGAGACAGTCAAATGGCTCAACTCAATCAGTAGAAGTCAATAGAATTTTCATAATACTCAATATATTGTCGTAAAATAATCTATTAAAAAATATAAAAAGCAATTAATAAGGGACAAAATTTTTAACAACAACAATTGTATAAAATAATAAATAAAGAAGAAATTCGCGAAAACAATAATCGTACCTAATAACAATTCATCCACATTATTACTAATACATTACAAATTGAGAAAAACTACTTCATGAATGTTTAATAATTTATTTAGTTTTTAAATTCATTAAAATTTGTTAAATTGTTTTCTGAAATCGTATATTATTATTATAATTTTGTCTAAATACGTGATACCTATATGTATATAATTAATATTTAAATCTCATGTTATAATATTATTATAAATTATAAATACTTTTCTTATTTAAGCTTGGGCATAAATATGATATTGAATATAGATAAATATTATATTGTGACCATATTTATAATATTTGATTAAACATTTAATTTACCATTTTATCATTTAATGACAGGTAGTAAATATATGTTGATTATAACCCTAATAAACTTTTTACTGTTTTTCTCTGATGTGAAGTAACATTAATCCTAATGGTATAAATCGTGAATATTACAGTACTTTCAACAATATCTATAATTCAATCTAGGAATTTCAGTATTTAAGAATGTTAAATTTAAGGATATTATTAAATTTAATTTAATGGAGTAACATTAATAGAAAAGCTAATTTTTTTGCATTGTGGACATTTTAATTTTTCTTTTAAATTCCTAAGGCTTTGCAATAAAATATGCAATATAACAGAGGGGTTGATGCAGTCAGTCACAGCGAAGGGTGGAACATGCCGGCAAGCATAGAGAAGCAGCACATCAACTAGACAAACCCTGTCATATTTGACGGAGGCAACAAATGGAAATATATACAGCAGGTGTCAGAACTGTTCTTCTGGAAAATCCACTCTTCACTGGGGTTTTCTACCCTACTGGTTCGAGGAAGGGTTCCTAACCCCTGAAAAGTATAGTGCCAAATAAAAATATTTACAATTTAGAAATAAGGGAAAAAAATAGCCTGCAGAGGTAGAAAATTCGTTAATTCTCAATAATCAACAGTAAGTTAATAAGTCAGTTATGAATAATGAAGCAAAAATTAAATTTAAATTATAACAATTTAAAAGATAGTTTTCTTATTCCTTTATTATTCCTTACAAATATCATATTAAAATTAAACTTGAACATTTTTGTATTATTAGCCAAAAGATGACAACATTTTTCATCGGGATTTCAATTTAAATTACCCTCAAGTAAAGTATTAAACTTTTGAAAATCAATTCTATTTATTTTAATGCAAATAGTGAATAGACATAAATGAAATGCACTTTTTAAAATGAATTTTGAAAATTTGTCAAAACACAAAAATGACTCTTCCTCCATAAAAAGGATCAAATAAAATTTAATTTGAAAAACTTGTCTAATATGTTGAAAATATTCAAAAAAAAATTAACATTTTTTGGAAATGATTTATTAATAAAGATTTTTTGATAAGTTACAGATATTAACATGTAAAAATAAAATAGGAATAAAATATTTTAATGATCTTTTACAAAATATCTTAAAAAATGTCAGAAAAGATTCGTCTACAATAATAAAACTTCTTGATCTGTTTACGAAAATTTATTAATCATTTAGAGATTTAAATAAAATATATATGAATTTTAATCCTACAGAGTGCTAGAAAATAAATTCTCTAATTTAACCGGGGATTTAAAATATATCTGATTTAAGTATCGATTTCTTGATGTTTAAACAGTTGGATTTGTTAATAATGATTTAATATTTTTTAGGAAAATAAAATTTATTGATTATAAATATTAAATAATTTCACGAATCCCATTGCTTCTATCGAGAAAAAAAAATATGTCCATTAATTTGTCAATTATTTATTTTCCGCCAAAAACATTTCTTGTTATTCATAGCGATTAGTTCATTTGTCATGTGACGAAAATACAAAATTCAGTAAAGAAATTGTATGTTAAAACAGCCTGTGCGCAAGAGAGAGGCCTTGAGGTAAAAATATTTTCCAAAGCATCATCAATCTCCGTCAATTAAGGCTCACATTGTCCAATACTATTCCTACTAACCAATGCCACAGGTTTATAAATTTACGGTTATGTATTCTTAAACTATATTTTATGTATTGACCTAAATAATTATATTTACTACATGGCATATCAGTTATGTTATTATTAATTTTTAAATTAAGATTAATGAATTAGTTTGCATTATAAAAATGTTGTTTTAGAAGTGACAACAACACAAACAAATTTTTGTTCTCACAGAAAAAAATAATCACAACATAATTCCTAAGTGCTATATTAATGAAGGCTAGTAATGTCTATATACAATAACCCAATATATTTTGGTAGTTTTATATTACTCCGTGGCCCTCCTGTCTTGTGTGATTAATTATTATTATTCGTTCAGTTACAATCTTAAACCCTTTGGTTTAAATTCCTAAATCCTTGAGTTCCTTGGTTGGAATTTAAAGCCTTTCAAAGAAATACTGGTTTAATATAGCCAGCTATGAATAACGCAAGTGTTTAAGCAGTAGTGAGCCGGACAAATTTATTTCGTGATAAAATGAATTTTTTCATAATTTGTTTGATAATAAAAGTCTAAAACATTTTATGAAATTAACGATATGATACAAAATTAATATTAATAAGGAAAAGAAAAGGTATTTCCATTATGGTGCTATCCTCCTATGTGATTTACCTAAGTTTATTAAATCCAGTTGTATTTATTTTTAAAGTGATTTTTTTAGAAATTTAGTTGAAAAAACTTTATATTTCCAATTTATAGAAAGAGGAATAATATAGGAGAAAATAATTTAACGAAAGAATAGTAGTAGTGAAATATTCCAACTTTTTTTAAAAATTATCACAAGGAACTAAAAAAAAACAACAGGAAATTGTTTATATTGTGGATTATTTTTTTAAGTAAATACACATTGTATTCTTCTCTATTAATTACTAAAAAAGTTAGTGGGAATAAAAATTAGTGAATGAAGCCTTAACACGAATGTTACTTCACTTTACTCTATCAATACCTTATAGTTTTGCACCTTAGGGTCTCATCTTTCTAATCCATCAAACTTACAACGGAGAGTCTGACAAGTATTTGAAATCCCAAAAGTACCTGAAAGATCTGAATGAGAGAATTTAAGCTTCGCGTAATAACTTACAAACATTAAACAATATAGAGAAGAAAGTGGGTCTTCCATTTGAATTGGAAAACATTGGCCAACTTCGAATCTTCAATTATATAGAATTTTCAGCTTATTATAATAAGCTTTCCTTGAATCAAAATGGTCTAAGTATAGAATATTCAGAAAGTTTTTATGATGAATTAAGTTATCATTAATTAATGGAGTAAAGCTCAACAAATCGACAGTAACAATGCACAAGCCGTGCATATAACCTTTTTATATGGTTAGATGTCGGGATCCAGATGACTTATAACTATTTAGGAAATTAAAGTTTCTGATTCCATATGCACAGATAGATAATAGTTACAGTTCGAATATATATCGTATATCATACTTATCTGAAAGAGATGATACTCAAATTCAAATACTCAATTCCCATAATTAACGAATTATTAACATAATTTTCTGTGAAGATACTAATTTGTAATTATACTTACTATAAAAGTTTATTTCCTATAAAAACAAATGAAAACTTATTTTTTCCTGCATTTCTAATTGCTTGTCTAGCAATTTGACATTGCTGACATTTGAGGAAATTTATGGAATTGCTAATAAGAAGCTCAATAAATTAGCATTAAACCTCCTCCAAGCTTCCCCACGTCCTATTCCACTTTCCTCAAATATATAATGGTTCGCCGTTTTACTCTTCTCAGTAGATTCGTGTGATATTTTAATCACAAATTGCCTTATTTTTTTTTTCTTCTTTTTTTTTGGCTGTGTTAGCCTCCCTTGCAACCACTTAGGGTCATTGGAGGGAGGGGCTATCTACAGGTTGCCACCCCATTCTAAATACCCATGGCTCAGGACAAGCTTCAATTTATAAATAAAAGATTGACCTGGGCGGGATTTGAACCCGCAGCATCAGGATTGCAAGACCCGAACGACAAATTGCCTTCGTAGCATCACTTAACTCCCCCCCCCCCCCCTCTTATGAGTTTGACGAAACAATTCATTACATTTCCAATAATCTACTTTCATACAGTCACAATAATAATATGTGTTTTCGAAATTTCAACACACTAGTATAACTTGTGTTCGTCGTGACAGACCTAACAGCGAAAGAGAATAATTAAGGAAATGAAAATAATAACATTTAAAATAACTATACGAATAATAATACAATAATGAATAATTGATTAAGAGTTGAGAAGAAAGGTAGTTTTTTACCGATAGCATTATTGCAAATGGCTTCAAAAGGATCGATAATTTAGCAGTAAGAAATGATCGAAATCTCACTTTTCCCTTCTATTTATAAAAAATAAATAATATTTAGATTTAGACGTAACTGTCTTGAAAGATTGTAAAGATAAGATATTATTATTGTGTCTGTATGAGAGTAGATTGTTGAGAATGTTATGTCTTGTTTTGTCAAACTCATAAGGTGGGGGGAGGGGGATTACGTTAGGAAAGTTAAGTGATGCTACGAAGGGAATTTGTAATGAAAATATCATACGAACCTACTGGGTATCATACGAACCATTATACATTTGAGGAAAGTGGAATAGGACGTGGAGAAGCTTCTTATTAGCAATTCCCTATATTTCCTCAAATCTTGAACATAGTATGCTTTCTATTTACTATATATATATATATAAAAAAAAAAGAATTAATGTATCCAGGAGTTCTACCANTATATATATATATGTTTACATTTAGTGATCTTCCATAAATTAAAATTTCAAATGTTTTTATTTTAAGACATGCAAATAATTTATGACACACTCCACGTAGTATTTTTAACTTTATAATACTGTTATTTTTTAAAATAACTGTATAATTGAATTCATAGAATCACTTAGTTCAGGGAATAGAATCTCTTAATAGAGATTAGAGAAATAGAAATGTGTTATGAATCACACATTGTAATTAAAGATACCGCATTTGCAAACTAAAAGGAGAGTTTGTTGACCGCAGATATTATTCTAAGATGATTTTAGTTGGGGTTCGGTCAAGGTAGATCCAAAAAACACAAATTTTAAAAATGTATTTTTTTAATAAAGGATTATCTGCCAGCGTTTCGGCTTACATTGTAAGCCATTTTCAGGGCTGTAGAAATACAATGTCAATTGTCAATCTTTTTATTGCCCTCTCTTGTAACAGGCCGCTTTCCATTTACACCTTCCGCCTTGTACCTGCTACCCCCACTCCTTTTACTTATTCGCTCTGTGAAAAAGTAAAATTTATATAGTGCAGTCATGGAAATGTGAACTTAGGGACAGGACGTCCTCTCTCATCTTCATGATAGGTAGGTGTGGCAAATTACTGCTTTAATGATATTTCAATTTTTTTCTTGTCAATAAGCTGTTTGTTTGCATGTTTTTTTTTCAAATTGGTTCTTTTTCAAATTGTTTTTCATAAACTTTAAATTTTCTTATATAGCTTTCTACATTTAAACTCTTGATATCACATTATATTATAATTCTCTATTATACTAATTTCAATTATTATTGTATTCTCATGACATTGTATTTCTACAGCCCTGAAGATGGCTTACAATGTAAGCCGAAACGTTGGCAGATAATCCTTTATTAAAAAATACATTTTTTAAATTTGTGTTTTTTGGATCTAACTTGACCGAACCCCAACTAAAATCATCTTAGAGTAAAACAAAAACTATTCTTAAATTTATGCAGAAACTAGGAAAAAGAAAACTATGTTTATTTGTAGAATGAGCAATACACACATTAAGCAGACAGTAATAACCAAGTCATAATTGTAATATAAATAAGTTTTGTTGTTTTTTTTTTTAATCAAGAAAGATCTGTGAGGAATCTAAGAAATTTGTATTTTGAGTCTTAAGGTAAATCCTTGAGGAAATTCGCTAGTAACAGAAGCTTCAATTGACGCATGACGTTTTCATGTTTAAAGGGAGAATTTGGAGGAGTTTTCATGCGTAGGGCGACAGGATTTATTGTCCTCTAGCTGTTAATACGGCCAACTGTGGCCAAGTTTCGGCCGGAGTTATAGCCCCCATTTAATTGTGTAACACTGGGAGAGGACAAAGGCCTAGCACATCATTAACCCCTTTGACTCCCCCCAACCACCAATGTCCATCTGTTCCTGTCCCTAATATCTCCGCCCTTTGATGTTCCCTGTCCACCGGAAAGACTTCACTTTAAGTGGGAGTCTCATTTGAAAAGACACCAATTCCTCAGCATTACTCACAGACAAATCCTTCTTATAGCGGCGATTTTATATGTTCTTTGTAAAGTACCCTAAATACCCCAAGCTCCAGCTGTTATTATGCCTTTTTTTCATATCAAATATTTAAAATTATCCCAAAAATTCATAAAAAGTAATCAGGAAAAATAGTAAGCTTGTGTGTGTGTGTGTCTTTAAAGTTGAGTTACTATGCAGGAACGAACTTCTTCATTGAAGGGATTGCCCTAGATAGTGTTTAGTAAACAGCGAATAGACCTCACTTTCACAGTTTTATAAATTTTTTTTTATTATTTATTTTTTAAAGAACCAAATATGGTCGGGGGGGGAAGAGATATATGATAATACATTATTATGTATAATACAGAAAACCAGTATATTCGTAAACCCGTGGTATTGATCACTAATCGATAATTTTAAACAATTAATGAGAGGGAATAGAATATAAAAAACTATATAAAAAACCAGGACCGTCCTGGTGGTGTAATGGTTAAGCACGCCGGCCCGGATTGCAGGAGATCCAGGTTCGATTCCTGGCTGGGACAGATAGTTTTTTATATTCTATTCCCTCTCATTAATTGTTTAAAATTTACGTGGGATAAAAATACCACAACCAAATAAAATATTTACTAATCGATAATGTCTTTCCACTGCAAGACTACTGGCTAGACGACAGGGATCCCCGCTCAATTTGTACATATGTAAATAATTATTAGATGTATTATGTTAGATTTAAGTTCTAAATGACACACCTGTGTACGTGTGTCATACATCATCGGTTATGCCTCACCGGTTACTTCATTTGTAAAGCTCCTCGGAGCTCAACGTCCGCAGATGTATTCTCACCATAACCCGCACATACCTACGGGTAAAAGGGTCGCTATAGGTGGAGTACCATTTACACTCACACCACCATAGCATACGGACTGCTATTTCAAAGCAAATTGTACATCAAAATATTACTAATAAAGAGGCAGTAGTAAAAANACCCTTGAGAAGGAATCTTGAGAATCACCACACTGTTCTGGTCACCTGTATTTTTCCATTAAATCCCCATTAAATAAAGAATGGTTCCCAATTAGGGCAGAGTGTTCCCTCATGGCTGGGATTCATTACAAACAGAAGCACGAAGGAAAAAAAAAAAAAAAAAAACTGCGAGCATTGAACCTGGGGACATTTCGCTCAAGAGTGCATAAAGTTTGTAATTAATTAATTTAAAAAAAGTAAATGTTAGTAATCATATTGCTTGGCTGTCAACCAGCTACTTTGACAGATACCTGATATTCACGGTCCCTCTTGTACCACATCACTACTTTGAGAGTAGTAATAAAAATTTGTAAATGTACCAAAAAAAAAAAAGTTATAATTACACAATACTTGATTGAGTAATTTTAGAGCGCAACATACACTATAAGTCTGCAATTACTAATGTGTGTGAAGCCAAAAATCCTCGGTGCAATACAAATAAATTTATGCTGAGGTCATAGATGTTGTGCAGAGGGAATGCTCTAGTTCCGTCAGGGCCTTGCAGTGAATGGATGTTGGTAGAATTTCAAGAGCGCCCATAATGCGCCCGACTCTTGAGGTCTTGCTTGACGTCCATTTCAATGAGACATCTTCCTCTGCTTTTCAGACTAAAATATTTCGCTTCCAAGATGAAATACTTCCTCCCCTTTAGAATAAGTTAACTGGAAGGAAATAATTGAACAAGAAAAATACCACAGGCTTATAATTTAAGTCAGTAAATCTACACGGCATCTAAGTGATTTTAATATTTATATTTCAGAAATATGTCTCTGTTAGTATCACGAAAATTTAAGTATATAATTATAGATAATTTTGTATTAATTAGGTTAAATTAAAAGCAAATTTAAAGACAATCTCCTGTGTCTTACAAAATGTCTACATTTTTTAGCCTATTTAAAAAAAATCCCAGTTTTTGTAAAGTGCAGCTATAGTGACTGTAAATATTATACGATATTTAAATAAGGAGTCATTCAAACTTCCTATTCTATTTATTAGATGTGGCAATAGACGGCTTCTAAAATTTACATACGTATGACGCACTTGTTTTTCCTGTGAGATTACTGAAAACTTTTATAGGTCGTCATTTTCTTTTACTTCACAGAAGGAAAGGTAGTGGCTGATCTATGCCTTTTGAAGAGTGCTTGATAAAAAGTAGATTGCACTCAGCTTTACATCAAGAAAATATTGGTGAAAAAGAAACAAAACACGGCAACATGGCGAGGAACCTGCACCTTGAGCATAGTGAGCGAGTGTAAGACCACGCCCACTCCCGCCTACAAAAAAGCAATAATATACAAAATGGAGTTCTTTCAAAAGCTCTTCATTTCACTGCTTTCTATATATATATTTAAACAAATAAAACTAAGAATTTATATTACATTTTATAATCAAACTTATCATAAATTCACATACATTCCACCAAATTTTGTTAAAATAAAACGGAATATTCAATCATCAAATGCCTTCTTTTTTTTTCTGACTGCTAAACATTGGATTATATTGTTTTTGTTTAATTGTTTACAAATGAATCGTTTACTTTTCCATGTTTATGTGAGATGTTTGTTTGTTTGAAGTCGTGTTAGCGAATTTCCTGAAGGAACGTTAACTGGGATTGTTCCGATAATACGATACGATAAATAAAAGCCTTTCTCTCTCTCTCTCTCTCTCTCTCTCTCTCTCCCCTCACACATTTGCGTGTAGGTTAGTAAATATATGGGGACATGTGTTGAGTGGTAGAACATATGCAAGGAAGGGACTGGTTTCGTTTCCCGGTTCCTTTAGCCCTTTTTCTCAATTATTGACTACAACATTCACTACCGGGATTGAAATAAGTAAAGTATGTGGGAGGAATAGCGTTCCCAGAAGTATGAAAAAAAAGACAGCCCCCCCCCCCCCCATCAAATAGTGATCAAGCCAAGCCAATTGAATTTTCAACTCAACATTACTCAGATTCATTGCAACAGATATATTCATGATGTCACATACAGTAATGATAATAAATAGTAAAACGGATTAAAACATGTCACTTTCTATCTGTCAATTAAAATTTCCTCTAAAGAAGTAGTAAATCTCTAAAGAGACGTACTTATCTTCTTTACAAACTTAGGAACCACTAAAATAAGGTTGAGGTAATAAGTTAAGGTAAGCGGTTAACGTAACTGAGATTAGTTAAACTACAAATTTTAAGCCACATTCTTATTGAGGCCTCGAAGAACTTTTCATAATTTAGTCGCCATTAAAAACTGCTTAGTTTCCATTATACTTTAATCAGAAGAGAACTCCAGACTTCCATTGAGCAGTTTCCAACAAAATGGGGAAGAAGGCGGAATAACACTAAAACTTAGACATATCTTAAGTATTCTATAATAATTGTGTGGATTTATCTATCAATTGCNTATTTATATATATATATATATATATATATATATATATATAAATGTGTACCTCTTTGTGAATAGCATAATGTAAGTGCTGGTCAAGTAAAGAGAGCTTTGTATATTCCTTTCATTTATTTTTTTCTATTATAACTTTAGTTTTCAAAATATTCCGACCAGAATGTAAGATTTTTTTTTTTTTTTTTATTTGAAAACAAAAGGGGATCTTAAAAACATTATCACACAAATACCAAAACTTCTTGTTATCTCAAAACCCATTTATTTCAAGAGCATTATTACCATAGTCATCCTAGTCACCATAGTCACAGGCGATGCACTCAGAAGACCGTAACACGCGTTGCGAGTTCACTTTTAAACAGTAGTAAGGGCCTTTTTAGGATATTTGGAATTTTCTCGAAAACCTTGTGTAGTAAGGAGAGGAGATGGATTGGGCGGTAAGTCACTCATTATGAACAGGTTTGCGTGGTTTGTAGAAGAGGCTAATTTCAGAAAAGTTCTAAAGGAGTGGAAATGGGGTAGTTGGAAGTATACAATTATTGAGTAAGGTCAGGAAGAAAACTGTTTTTTTGGGGAGATTACGAAGTATTAGCCCGTTGATGGCGGAATTAGAGTAATTCTGAGAATGTTCAAAATAAAAATAAGCTGTCAGACTTTTAAATAAATGAAAAATAGAGAGCCTTGTAAAATGCTAGGATTAAGGATTTCAATTATTCCACATTTATTAGTTTATCCTTCATTTATTAAGCTGGATTAAGTGGAGCTTACATGGGTGCATTATCAGACTGGGAAAAATAACAGTTTTTTTTTTTTTTTTTTTTTTTTTTTAAGAATTAGGGATGTACTTTACATCCTTTTCATTAATCAATCTAAGCTACTGAGGACAACAAAATCACTCTCTGTATATAGTGTGAAAATTACATGCATGATCCTCTTTTAATTACTTATGACAATATTACAGATTTGCATTTCTTGTAAAATGCAATATTTATGAAGAAATTTTACTTTCAAATATATGATAATTTAAAAATTTAATACAACAAAATGACTTCCTTAACATATCCAATTCAGAGAAACAACATTCTGGAATAAGGACTTATTTTATTCCTTTTTATTCAATTCATAATGGAAAAATAACTACATAACTATTCATATTTCTGTTTTTCTAATAGAAAACCACTGGCAGAATTTGATTTTTTTTTTTAAACACAGTCACCATCATTAAACAAAATAATAATATTTTTTAGGGAATTGACTCGAGTTACATAGAAACAAGTTTCCGAATTTCAAACCTTCACAATTTCTAGGTAATTTATAAATTCAGACACTTTCTATTCGATAATTTACTAGTGTAATCCTTTTTAGTAATATACTTTGAATTTATGAATAAAAACAACTTGAACTTCATATAATTATTTATTATAACTATTAAATCAATGGAGGGAGGGGCTATCTACAGGTTGCCACCCCATTCTAAATACCCATGGCTCAGGACAAGCTTCAATTTATAAATAAAAGATTGACCTGGGCGGGATTTGAACCCGCAGCATCAGGATTGCAAGACCCGAACGACAAATTGCCTTCGTAGCATCACTTAACTCCCCCCCCCCCCCCTCTTATGAGTTTGACGAAACAATTCATTACATTTCCAATAATCTACTTTCATACAGTCACAATAATAATATGTGTTTTCGAAATTTCAACACACTAGTATAACTTGTGTTCGTCGTGACAGACCTAACAGCGAAAGAGAATAATTAAGGAAATGAAAATAATAACATTTAAAATAACTATACGAATAATAATACAATAATGAATAATTGATTAAGAGTTGAGAAGAAAGGTAGTTTTTTACCGATAGCATTATTGCAAATGGCTTCAAAAGGATCGATAATTTAGCAGTAAGAAATGATCGAAATCTCACTTTTCCCTTCTATTTATAAAAAATAAATAATATTTAGATTTAGACGTAACTGTCTTGAAAGATTGTAAAGATAAGATATTATTATTGTGTCTGTATGAGAGTAGATTGTTGAGAATGTTATGTCTTGTTTTGTCAAACTCATAAGGTGGGGGGAGGGGGATTACGTTAGGAAAGTTAAGTGATGCTACGAAGGGAATTTGTAATGAAAATATCATACGAACCTACTGGGTATCATACGAACCATTATACATTTGAGGAAAGTGGAATAGGACGTGGAGAAGCTTCTTATTAGCAATTCCCTATATTTCCTCAAATCTTGAACATAGTATGCTTTCTATTTACTATATATATATATATAAAAANAACAACTTGAACTTCATATAATTATTTATTATAACTATTAAATTAATTATAGTGCTGAAAATAAGAAATCAAAATCTTGACTAACCTTTATCAATCTTGACTCTGAAATATCCCATTATGAAATGGGATTATTCTTGGATTATTATTAATTTACATCCTGAGTTAAATCTAAGTCGACTAAATAGTTTAATAGAACATATTTATAAATAGTTATACAAATTTAATTTTTTTTTTTATTAACTGAGAAATAGTACATCTTTATGAAATGTATGCGTCTTGACGAATGTATTTTAAAACTTTGCTAAATGTTATCACTATCTTAAAGCTAATTTTAACGGGAAGTGATACAATCAAGTTATTAACTTTCCGTAATTACTTTCCCAATTAGGAGCAACAATTATTACACAGGCCAATTACTGAGGGGACTGCTCACTAATTATTAGTGGAGGTATGAGAGGGGGTGAAACAAGATAGACTTTATCGAAAACTGTCAGTCACATTTGGCTGCGTGTTTCTGCAGAGTGATTTGGCTAAATAAAGGCACCGCTACTTCAAACTGGTAAACGACATATAAAATGCCCCAATAAATATAAAAATAAAATAAATGGTAACTTGATTTAGCAATCAGCTATGAGCGTCAGGTATAATTAGGTGATTGATGCCGTATCGCTTCCTGAGATCACCAAACTTTTAGTTTGCAACTCAGAACTTCTTGGGGGAGAGAGGGCGAGCTTCTTTCATACATCCTATATTTAATATATTTGTATTTTCTATCATATCTTACTGAAATAAGGGCTCCGTCACATCATAGGGTTACTGTTATTTTTAGTGCCTTGTTACTCGGAAAAAAGCACAGGAAAATAGTACGACCCAACTAAGATTGTATTGATATTACCAGAGTTCCTACCTGCAATGACATAGCTCCCTTTCCTATAGAAGATCATTCCTTTTAATGTAAAATTAATTAGATGATAATGATACATGTTATGAGTAGTTAATATTATTAAAATTATTTCGAACAATATAACCCAACAATATTATTAATGTCACTCATGCTACATTGAAGTATAGCTTGTCAAGTTTTTCATGAGGAGATCATTTTATTATTTTTTTCATAAATTGTATGAAAACTCCTCAACAATGGTGGATAATGGGCTTCGCGTCAGGCTATGTTGCCTTGGGTCTTAAGCGTGTCCGAAAGGCTTGAGACCTTCCAGATCCACGAGCGACGTATCTAGCAAACCATTTTCTTACTTTTGAAGCAACAGAAGTGTATTATGATTTGTTTCTTCGCTTCTCTTGTCGTGTCTGGGTCCCGGCGAGACGTCAAAAGTGACCCGAAGCAGCAAACAATTCGAATTCCCAGAGTTTTATACAAGTTTTATACAATGCATTGGGATATGATTATAACAAAAGAGCAAGTATACACATATATGGACCATATAGACTTTCTATTTTTATCTGTTATTTTATTCTAATATGCAATCCTATTTAGTAATATTGGTATTTATTAAATGAGAGAGGAACAACCCTCACAAGTTTGCTCAACTATTTCTAATATATTTCAATTTCTAGCAGCGAAAAATTGTGTTCAATGAAAAAAATAAAATAGAAACTGTCACGCAACAGAAATATTAAGTCCAGAAAGGAAATAGAGATGCTAAGGATGTATTTATTTATGAACCACGGCACCCTTGAGAAGGAATCTTGAGAATCACCACACTGTTCTGGTCACCTGTATTTTTCCATTAAATCCCCATTAAATAAAGAATGGTTCCCAATTAGGGCAGAGTGTTCCCTCATGGCTGGGATTCATTACAAACAGAAGCACGAAGGAAAAAAAAAAAAAAAAAAACTGCGAGCATTGAACCTGGGGACATTTCGCTCAAGAGTGCATAAAGTTTGTAATAAAAATCCGCAAAATTTGAATTTAAAATTAAACTAGCACAATATTCCAAATTTCTTTTAAAATAATATTAAACACATAAATTCTCTTGTTCTAAAAAAACAGACAATGCCTAATAATCGTATAACAGAACAAAAAACAGTTCAGAGAAAAGAAAGATGAACTTAAGGGTATGCAATAAATGATGAGTTATCATCACTGAGTTTTATAGATCTCACATAAAGATCAAGAATTTAATACAAACAGTTGAATTTTATATGATTCCCTGAATTTGTTCATTTCAAACATTTTGAGTTAATTTCGCTAAAATCGCTTCAAAGGAAACTGGTAAAAATTAGTATAAAAGGTTGTGTAATTCATTCTTAAACTCTGACATGTCATTAAAATTTATCTTATATAAACAAAAATAAAATCAAAAAGGAGTGAGGACATATCTGAATAATAATCCGAAATTAGAATAAAATATCTCAATAATATAGCATTATGAAACATAATCCTAATGAATTTGAATGGGTACTAAACGAACATGCACTTTATTTAAATTTGAGAAAGAATAAACATTAAAAATGAGATCTGTATGTAGCATTGAATTTCTAAATGTATTATTCAATCACTATGTTGCTGAGAAAGTATTTTTTATTATTATGAGAAAAATGTATGTTTCATAAAATAAAGTTATTTTATAAATAAGAAAAATACTTTTTTATGCAAAATGTAGCTCAAACTGTACTAACTATATTCATCTGCAGAGAAATAAGAGCACAGTAAATTTTGCTATTGTGACGCAGAATTTATTATTAAGGATTCTTTGATGGCGGTGCTCTACCGTGTAATCTGTCTTATCAGTGCCGGGTATGCAGAGCACTTCCACATAATGGGCGGGAAGGGGAGAGCGTCCCATGCAATTTAGAGGGGCGAGATTTGCCGACCAAAAGGGGAAGGAATCTGAATTTTCCCTGAATAAATCCCCATAATAACAAATATAGTAAAAAACACATAGATGGTAGCAGAAGTAGCATCAGACATCAGAATATGTTGTATTGAACGTTGTAATTTATTTTTAATCTACTTGCGTCTAGTTATTTAATGAAGACATTAATTGAATTACTATCTAATGTACTTCTAATTCTAATATTCTAAGATATATATATATATATATATATATCTTAGAATATNAGAATCGTCAAATTAAATTTTAAGAAATACATACTTTTTTTAAATATTCAAAAATATTTTCTTTTAAGCAGCAAAATTGAAAATTGAGGTTCATCTGATTCCTGATAATAACAAAGAGTCCCAACAGGTACAGTCTCAATTTATTTTCATCATAACTCGGTGGATAGAATTACAATTACTTTTCGGATATATTTTCTGTCAACCAGAAACATTGTTTGATTAAATATTTTATTTGGTTGTGGTATTTTATCCCACGTAAATTTTAAACAATTAATGAGAGGGATTTTAAACAATTAATCCCTCTCATTAATTGTTTAAAATTTACGTGGGATAAAATACCGCAACCAAATAAAATATTTATAAAGAAAAAAATAAATAAAGTAAATGACGAGAGTCGACAAATAGCTTGACAATGTCAGCTCCTTCGAGTACAAGACGAAGTTCTCGCCTTTCTCGTGGGTTAGCCTCTCGCTAGTGTAGAGGGAATTGAATGAGATAACTAGCGCGTCCTGGTAGCGTAACTGGTAAATGCACCGGCCCGGATAGCAGGAGATTCAGGTTCGATTCCTGGCTGGGACAGATAGATTTTTTATTCTATTCCCTCTCATTTATTGTTTAAAATATTGTTTGATTGAGAATGGAGACACACTTGAATTTTAACCGTAAGAGATATTTACTTCATATATTTATTCCAGAAAATAATAAATTAGTCCTTTATCTTTTAGGAAACTATCGAAGTTATTAGCTTTATATTAAATGTTGAAAAAATGTATAAATTAGAGATGATGCTTAAATTAAAAGTTATTTTCTTTTTATAATCTTTACTAGAGAATTATATTGTAGTAGTAAATATATCAGAGTTAAGAATAATTAATAATTATTCTTAAGAGATAACTTGGCGTGTTTCCCATATCGCCGGAATTCAGATCTATAGTTCTTCCATCTTTGCTAAGAATATAGAATATACTTCTGCAAATATCAGAGTTAAGAATAATTAATAATTATTCTTAAGAGATAACTTGGCGTGTTTCCCATATCGCCGGAATTCAGATCTATAGTTCTTCCATCTTTGCTAAGAATATAGAATATACTTCTGCAAAATCATATACNATATATATATAAAATAATTAAGAACCGGAGGTGAAAAGAGTTTTGATAACACACAAAATAAATAGGGTATATAGTAGTTA
The DNA here is from genome assembly GCA_000696205.2 of Oncopeltus fasciatus. Classification (NCBI taxonomy): domain Eukaryota; kingdom Metazoa; phylum Arthropoda; class Insecta; order Hemiptera; family Lygaeidae; genus Oncopeltus; species Oncopeltus fasciatus. The sequence goes on along the minus strand of KZ807370.1, from coordinate 565,343 downwards.
TACATCTCATTTATAGTTCAATTTTTTTAAAAAGCCTTCCATCCATATTTTTTAAACATTTTAATACAAGGGGAGAAAGAAAAATAGGTAATTCGCAAGGAAAGAAAAAAAACATATATATCTAAAGGGAGCTGAAAGCACATAGCAAACGGACGGCAAGCATTAAGGGTGGGGTTAGACCTAAAAAGTGACAGTGAGATATAGGGGTCGGGGGAACTTCTACCCCCCCTCTTCTGGAGGAAATGGGGTCTCCTAGGTGCCCCACCCCACTCAAACCTCTGTCGTTATGGCCGATTGTTAGAAAGGTGGGAGTTTCAGTTCTGGCTAACTTAGGGTTGGACATAAAAATCACAACTATGCAGAACTGTTCTTCTATCAGGTGGTAGTCTAAAATTTAAATGCTATTTTCAACTGTCAGAACGCTCATTAAATATGAGATTGTGACATGGTTATGGTTAATATATGCACTCTCCATATTTATTGGTATTTTTCAGAGAAGCATTAAACCGGGAAAAAATATTTTTCATAATCATAAGTTCCATGTTGAATAAATTCCTCGTACTTCTGATTCGAAGGCCATCAAGTAGATATGCAAGATAAAACTATTAAACACAAATCGATCAACAAAGGAAGCTCCAAAACTATATATTATCAGAAGATAAAATATCTCACTTCCAAATTCAATTGAAATCAGATGAAACTGGCATTTAACCAATATCACCGAAGAAGAGTGAGGTGAGAGAAAACACGAGGGAATTAAACGGAAAACTGATGATAACCGGAGATTTTGGCATAGGTGATTCCAGGAGCATACTCAGACTTAAATATACGCCATTTAAAGTAAATGTTTAAACGTCTGTATGGTTCTTCTTAGTCCAAGAGTAGGCAAAATAGTATACTAAGTAACAAGTTTAAAGCAGGACATTACCGAATCTTTTTCTCAGAAATTCATGAAATTCAATATTTTTCTTGAGAAAAACAATTAAAAAATATTTTTGTGGCTCAATTTATACCAAACTTCGTTAATAGCAAGCTGAAGAAAAAGAAAACCTGTAGATAAAAATGGTTCATTGCTGTATGAATGAAATCATTTCATCAGAAGTTAGAGCTAAAGCCCCAAATATTTACGCAAATAAGTTTTCGTGTGTGTACGGCATCAAACAGTTTCATCTAAACGTGTTGAACCTACGTTCTATTCAATAAATCAATAATTTAGTTCACTGAAGCCGAAGCCGAGAAAATGTATATAAAATTCAAAAAATTTAATATTGCGAACGTCTCAGAAAACATACTCTCTACCGCCATCACTTTTATTGCCCGGAAAAAGACCTGAAATTTAGGCCTTATATATTTATTATGAATGATAAACACATTTCGGTTTACATTGCAATCACATTACAAAATTCTCAGTCCGAATCCGCGGCCTCATAAAGTTTGACGGCAAACTAACTATTAAAAAATTGTATAGTTTACATGTGTGTATAAGCGCGCGCACACACGCATGTGTGTGTACGAATGTAGTACGGATGTAAATGTTGCAGGGATGTTAAAAATTGAGAAATATTTATTCCATGTATCTTCGAGCTTTTATATTACACACAATGTGATTTTGTGATCATATGCGGGTCGCACATATGCTGTTCAGCTTCCCATCTCACCGGAATTCAGATCTATAGTTTTATACCTTTGCTTAGAATATAGAATATACTCCTGCACAATCTTACACATACATACATACACACACATATATATATATATATATATATATATATATAATTAGGAACAGCAGGTTGAAAGAGTGTTGATAACACACAAAAAGAAAAAATTACAATGAGTAAAAGTTTCGAAATTTTTTGTCCTGCAACAGTGAGGAGTGAAGAGAGACTGGCACACCTGTTCTTATTTATTATTTATATCGCAGTCGCGAGTGTTTCTGTATATACAGAGAGTTTTCTTTCTGAATTAATAAGTTTAAGAAAAAAACCCACCAATTCATTTTTGCTTTGAATATAAATATCTCTTGTATTCATATGATAACTTGCCTGCAGACACTGCATTTCCCAAAGATAAGCTATATTCCAAGGAAAGATTGAATAACCACAGATCTGAATTCCCGGGGAGATGGGAAGCTGAAGGGGTCGCATACGATCACAAAATCACAGTGTGTGGAATATGAAAGGTCGGAGTTGCATGGAAAATGAGAACTGCTAGGATTGGCGTTTTTTATCGTCGCATGTAGGTCACCGTATAGGAAATGTACTTCAGCTTCCCTTACTTTTCATACCGCTCCCCCTTCCTAGGCTTCATATTGCTTACGGCTGTCCTCAATTGCAGTCGTGATTTACCGCCATCAACAAACACAACCGCAACACGAACTTGTGACATACCATCATTCACGATTCCTAATCGGTTTGATAATATGTCTATCGGTTACACGGAGTTGATATAATAAAGTCCAGCTCGTAGGAGCTAAGCAGATTTCCCATGTTTCATTAAAAATGGAAATATATAAAAGTAAATAACAAACCACTAATTTTCCTATAATTGCTGAGCGCTGTCAGTATCAGTAATTCCTTCTTCGAAGCTCAGACACTTTACAATGATTACTCCTGCTTTGGCAGATTGAGGTTCACTGAGCTCCGAAGATGGAATTTCTGATACTGAAAGCGCTCAGCAATTAGAAGAAAATATATGTAAACTGCGAAGTATTGGATATTATTTGATAACAATCATCGTCATCAACTTTGATACCAGCACAAATAAAAGAGTAAATAATTAATTCTGCATTAAAATTCGAAAATGACAATGAAGGGGAATATTACAGAAATATTATGAAAAGGGGTGTTCAACCCTCCTAATTCATTTTTATATTTCCCTTTGAACTTTTGTTAAAATTTCATTAAACGTTTATCAGAGAAAATTTTATCCTTTGCCTATTAGGCAATTATTACATTAATTTGGGTCCTTAATTCATTGGATCCGTAATTTACTCCTTAGAAGCCAAACTTAGTTAGGCATTTAATTTCTGTGTAGAAATCATCGCTCAAGTCCGCTATTGTCTGTATCAAGCAAGAAGGGAGGATTTACAGAAAAATCATATTAAAAAACTGCGTTCATATTAACCTAAGTCAAACATTTATAAAAGAATATGTGAAAGATGTAATGTTATAAAATATATATGAAAAAACACGTACTTTTTTTTTTAATGAAAAAAGTATTAGCGGTAATACTCAACACTCACTCCCCCCCCCCCCACCACATAAGTCGAGTATTATAATAATACATAATATAATATAACAAATAACACAGTAAGTTGAACATTTATTTTTTTGGTTTCTTTGGTGGGATAATGCACCCAGTAACTTCCTTTTATTTTCAAATTTTTGATTGTATTTAATTTTATTTACCATTAAAAATATTAATAAGATAATAAAACATTGATATTTAATATCAATTAAATAAATATGTGAGGATTAGTTATATCAGTTAATATTTAATTAATTTAATTTAGCTCATTGCATACTATTTATAGTTATGAAATTGAAATTAAACACTTATTTAGAAAATTGCTGTAAAAATGACAAAAAGGAACTGCAATGAAGCTCAAATACTTGACATATTATAAACTGAGCCCTAACAATTTACACAGTGTCTCATATGAAATCCTTTCTGGTTACCACAAATTCACAATTTCAAATTAACAATAGTTTTACATCATTGATTTGAAGCAACACATCATCTGCGTTATTCCCACTTTTCTAATAATCATGTAATTTTGAAATATTAGACTTCTAATTCATATAAGTCTCTCTATGTTTTATAAGAAACAAGCTCAGTTTACGATAGATGTATTTGTTAAAAAATAAAACGGTTCTTTGCTGTTATATTGAACTGATAAGGCAATGTGTCTCAGTAATATAAGATAAGATTTATTTGATTTGGTATAATTGACACTTAAATTTTGAATAACACAATTAATTGAGGATATTATATATCTATTTATTTTTAATTAAACGTAACCCTACAGTTAACGGAATAATAGTGAGTTATAAAAAAAGTCAATAAACCTAATAGAAAAGGGAGTAAAAAAACGTATAATTGCATTCACTCCTGTATGCCATCAATTGATAAAAGGAGTTTCGCACCTTAAGAAATACATAAACAATCAATTTATGATTAATGTTCTTTGCAAACACGTCAAGTTGTGAGATTATAATTGCATATGTGTGGAAATCAAGCAGAAATACTTAAATTATTTATGTAAAATTTAGTAATATAGTTTAGTTCTTTTTGAAAAAAAGATTACTTCATGAAAAGAGTAAAAATTAATTTACTCGATGAAATCTACGCAACACTAGGAAGTTGAACGAGAGGATCAAAACAAGTTAAAATGATAAATTAATAGTGCATGAGCTATACTTGCGTCTTATTGAAAATATGCTGGAAAAATTTATATATTGATTTTTATCAATAAAAGTTATTGATTTTTTTTATGCTAACGATATTTTATTAACTATTAATATTTAACTTCTATGAGAAAAATGTTGAAAAAATTTCTTTCATATGAGAAATTTTATAAAAATTACTAATTTAATTACTTTTAAACAATTATAACAGGTTATAATTTAATTTTAAACATAAAGTGGGGCACAAAATATAATAACGAATAGGAATATTTATTTATTTTTTAATTTAATTAGCATTAATTAATATAAAAACATTTCATTATTTACTTTATTTTACAATAGATTTAAATAAATCTAATAATGAAATATAATAAAATAATTTAAGAAAACATTATCTAACGTATTGCATTTTTGTATTAAATTAGTAAAAATATAAATTATGTTATCATAGAATGAGATTGATAAAGAATTAGATAATTTCTAACTTTGCAATTTTATCATTAAACTTGAATTTTTCCATAAGAGTAATGATAAACATTGGAATCATTGAAATGTAAGCTAACCTTCCAAGATTGTTAATTGTATAAAAACGATTGCCATCTAACCATTGCACCGAATTATTATACAAAAGTATATATTTTAAAAGTATTTTTTGCGAATATTATGACAGCACAGGATAATTAATACAATAATTAATTAATTGCAATTAATACAAGTAACGACTATTTTTTGGTTTTGACACTCCTTATACTTTTCTGTGGGATTTCAAATTACAATCCTTAAATACTCCGCGCGAGATAACATTTTAACGACTACAATACGAAGCGAGTGCAAGTGTGCGCTCAATACACGCATTACACCACATGATGTAAATGTCACTCACAATATTCCAATGATCATGATTTCAGCCAACATGTCAGACTTAAAAGGCTTTTTCTGTGTTCTCCGGATCCATCATTAGTCAGCATTTTTAACAGATCTACAGCGGTTTTATTTAGTGACAAATATATACGGCATAAAATTATTTTAGTTAAAGCTGATATTTAATTATGCAGAGTTAAATAAATATTACGAAATTAATTTTTTCAGTAAAAATGAACATTAAGAACAATAAAAGACTAATATGTCTCTAAGATAGATCTATAAAGATAGATTCTTATAAAAGCCATAAAGTTCTATAAGTTTAAAAAGTATGGCAAATAAGTTTTGCTCTAGGGTTACCGGCAGGAAGAAGTAGCTACTTGATTTGGCAGACTTAATTCTTAAATAAATTCATTCTATAAGTCATTAAAAGAGAGAGACTTACAAGTACTAGAAAATTACTTTTTTTTGCGATCACGCAACTATTTTTATACTCCTTCAACAGTAACAAATTACGTCGCTAGAGAGTGAACATACATATGTATACATATAGTTAAATATACACGCATGCATGACCGAAATTGGTATTTAACTAAATTTCTTTTAGACACACACATACATGTGTGAATGCATCATAAACTAACAATAATGATGATGTTAACAATTTCCTACTTTTTTTTTATTGGTTTATCTCTATCTCCGGATTTTAATCAGTAACGAAGTCACCTAACGTTATGATAATAATAGCTCAACTCCTGAATTAGGAATGTCCGTTTTAGGAATTGATTTATCAACTATCCTAACTGCATTTATAATTATGTTTCTTTATTGTTTTTTTTGCTAAGTGTTTTAAAAAACATATCCGAACCTAAATCTTATATCTATTAAGCATAAAAGTCTTTTTTTCTTCTTCTTTTTTTTTAAGTTTTAATAAATTTAAAGATCTATTCAAGAATTTGTTCATTTTTCTTCAATCTATACCTATACACCTAGCTCGATTTCATTTATTTGAAACAAAACGGCAGTATTTCGAGTAAGCTTTTCGAAAATAACCTTCGAAATTAGAAACAAAAAAAGCTAAAGCTTCTTTATATATATAAATCTTTTATGATTTAACTATTTCAGGAAGGTGTACTTTCATCTGCCTCAAAGATTAAGCAGTTACATATCTCATAATAAACTTATTTCTGAACAATGTATGCAATGAAATTGATATTTTCCAGATCATGCGGTTGGGGCTGAAAATTAATCTTCGAGTTTGTAGAACTATTTTCGGTTTATGCTTCAAAAAATCTAGAATATGTCCTATTATAACGTCTCACAGATGAGGGAGATATAAAGCCTAAATCTGCGGTCAAGTCCGGAAATATTGGTGGGGAGGGGGTTGCAAAAAATTCAATAGGAAAAAAAAGTACATGCATAATACATGTATACTTAGAGGTTTATTATACTTCAATTGGTTAAATATAATTTTTAAAGTTTTTTTGTAATTCTTTAAAATTTTTGTTATATTTCAATATTTCAAGAAGTTTCTGCCCGCCATTAACAAAATTTATTTAAGTATCCCTAACATTACTACATTTAAAAATTTTAATTTTTATAAAACGGGATGAAATACGTTTCAATTGAAAGTATGGGATGTAAAAACTACTGTCTTTCGTTAAACACTTTTTAAAAAACTTTTATAATTTAAAACGCATAAATTATGTAAAATTTATTGTTCATTCGTTCTTATATTTTAATGGAATTTAGTAAATTAAATAAATCCCTAAAAAAAAGTAGAAATTTTATTTTTAAAAAAAACTCCTTAAACAACTACCACATTCTGATAACTACTCACTAGACCTTCAATAATAGATAGTTATATCATCAACTTAATCACAATCAATATATAAATATAAGAATGCGTAAATATTTTAAATACAATGTTACGCGTTTGGGTATAAATGAAGAGTAACTATTTAATGTCTGCATAATGCTATATCAGTACAGTGCAATTATAATTTAATGGGAAAATTCAAAAAGAGCAAATCTTCACTGAAAATTTTTCGATTTCGTAACTCCTCTCTCTCGTGAACTTATCCAAACTTTTGCAAAACTAACCCTACAGGGGAAATTCATGGAAACCCATTTTCTCCAATCAGAATGTGGGTCAATTGAAGGGTGGCGTCCTGGGCCCCGGGGTCGTACGGTGCCGGCGGTGTATCGCAATCCTGCTCATCGCGCTCGCACACCATCGCTCAACACTAATCAAAAGCCACTTAACACAACCGCCTCTTATCGCAGTCAATGATAGTTTAGAGACACTGGAAGCCATTCCTATGGCCATCTTTCTCTCCCTGAGCAGATAATGACAAGGAGGCAACAGGTGAATAATATCAAATGTATTTAATGGAGCAGGTTAGCTCGCGCACAATACACTAACTCAATGCATATTTTAATTATTAATTATTAAATATCAATCCTAGATATTTTCTTTTATTATTTCAGTTTTAAATGTAATTTTTTTCAATAATTTTTTAATAATTTAATTCATTTTCAATTCTAAAGAAAACTTTTTCTCTTCAGTTGCAGATTTAGTTCTTTGAATGTTTTCTAGAATCTTAATATGCGCTCGCACATCAATAAAATTTATAATTTTCAATTGGTGGCAAATTTTAATTTTAAAATTAAAAAAAAAAAAAAATCAAATCAAATGCGAAGAATTACCTTGATCGATGTTGGTTCAATTCTTTACGTTGCTTTCTTTGAAGTTTTTAATTATGAAAAAAAAATATATTTTTTATAATTTTTATTCCTTGTTTGGTAAAGTCCTTTTTCACTGTCTGACTGTTATCAGTGGCGTTGTTGGGAGAGGAGTTAGGAGCTGTCTGATCGGCCGGACATCCCCTATCAGGTGGCTGTCTGAGGCGGAGGGGAGGCGCGAGAGTCTGAGAGACGGCTGAGGCTCGTCGCTCGTCACTCGAGCACTGTCGGCAGTCGGCGGCTGACTGCCCGCCCCCAGCCGCGAGGCAGCGCTCCTAGCGGCCGCCCGTCAAACCCCGGCTCCTCAACAGGTGTGTCCCTCCCAGCCGCCCCCAGTTATACGTAAATATATATTTCCGATGGGCCTATATATGCCTCTCAAGTATTTTCAAAAAAGGGATAATACTTCACATTTTGTGCATGACACATATTTCCTGATAAGGCTGCACTATGATTGACAAAACTAACGTTTTTTTTTTTTCAAAAGGAGAGTTTTTTGACCGTAGATATTATTCTGAGATGATTTTAGTTGGGGTTCGGTCAAGGTAGATCCAAAAAACACAAATTTGAAAAATGTATTTTTTAATAAAGGATTATCTGCCAACGTTTCGGCTTACATTGTAAGCCATCTTCAGGGCTATC
>KZ807370.1:528550-556555 GCA_000696205.2 Oncopeltus fasciatus | reverse complement strand
TTTTTTTTTTTTTTTTTAAGAATATATAAAATATTTCGAAGCGTAACTAATATATTGAATATTGGCGTAAATAAAATATTTTAAATCAAAACTGTATTCCATGTAGATAATTAATGGTTCATAATAACATATATTTTATCAAAAAGTTTAACTTAAAAAAAAATATATATCTTACTTTTTTTCTTTTTCTCTACATCACAAAATATTTATGTCTCTAGCATCTCTTGTATTTTTCGATTGATTGGAACTGAATTCCAGTAAATTTTTGAAAATACTGTTCCATTATTTTACTACAGCTCTTTTAAAGAAATGGGTGAGATTTCTATGACACATGCTTCGGAATCGTACCATTCTCTTCTCCAAGAAGCTTTAAAATGGATTTAAGTGTCGAATCTTAGGTACCCCTAAAATGATATCAAACCTAAAATCAATCTGGTCAGATAAGGATGTCTGATATACCTCTGTTTTTTCTTATCTCTTTATTATATTTTGGCTGAGTCTGCCTCTTTCGTTTATATTATTGCTCCGTCGGAAAGAAAACCGTCAATCATCGACGACGACAAGTAAGCAGAAATACGAGGAGGCAAATCATTTATTTATGTTAGAAAAATAGAATCCCATTGAGAAGAATTGGCAAGTTCCCCAAATGCCTGTCTTTTCTACCGGGGTATAAATTGTGAGGTTTCTATGTCCTCCAAAATACATTCTTAAATATTTTGTTGCACGCTATTCAAAACGTTAAGGTTATACAATATTATTTCACTATATCACAATTAATATTTAGTACTCACAATCAAACAATAAATTAATGATTTTTCGTCTAACCCTGTTTTCTGTTCGAATTAAACAATTAATAAAGTTTCTAAAGTTGAAGGGTAATAAAACAAGTAATGCTTTTAATATGGGACTAACATTTTAAATAAGGAAGGAGGAGAACTATTTAAATGGCTTTCCTAAACTTGTTAATACTATAAATATGTACTTAAAATGTTATTAAAACATGAATGTTTTGCTCCGTACCTACTACAATTCTTCCCCCCCCCCCCAAAAAAAAAAAAAAAATAACCATCTAAATGGTTTGTAAAAAGTTAATAATAACTACGATTCAAGAATTTCTCAACAATGTTGGCTTTCAGACCTAGTTTTGCAGTTTCTGTTTTTCATTGATGATGTTTTACAATTCACTAAATTGTACCCAGTTGCTTATTTTAATGCTAATTATAAACAAATAATATAATAAGTACAATCATATTGTCTTTTCACTGATCTTTGAGTACGTGATTTTAATTTAAAGAAACCAAATTTTTGAATTTAAATATATTTATTTTAAGTGCTAAAAGCGTTAGTAGTTTTTAAATATCAGTTATCGTTAAAGGTGCGATAAAATTTATAGAACGCAGCAAAAATTATTTTTGCGAAGAATGCGAAGAATGAATTTTCAGAAAAATCTTTAAGAATATAACTTCAAGAGTAGGGCATGCCTCCCTGATTTTTTAAATGTAGACGCCGAAATCTGTATTTAAGGTTCAGATTTCCGACTCTTGAAGGAATTTCTTATTTTTGGTCGATATCACATTGGAAGGGGGTTTGAGGAAGGAAAGAAAAATACATTGATGATCATTTAATTTTAGTCTCCCTAAACCGGTCTCCCTCGATCTCCTTCCATTTGGACCATAATCAATTCATTTGACGGCATGAACTGAAAGTTGAAAAACGAAATTGGTTTCAACGATTCTTTTTTTTTTAAACTTGGTTTCAATATTTACAAATTTAATAAGAGGGGACTAGCCTTACCCACTCAAAACTAAAGGAATTAAATTTGTAAATATAATAATTGCCATAACTTCTTGGCTTCTACACCTATTGACATAGGTTCTCCTCCTTGCACAATTGTTTTAAAATCTTCACATTTAGCTCTCTTTAATTAATTATTTTCGCTTTAAAGAGATGATTTTAAAATTAACATCCTTCTACAATTTTATAACCACAATTTTTTCGAAGAGTCAATATATTTTGTTAATAGTTAGATATAAATCTTCTAGCCTCTCTTTCTAGCCCTTTAGAATGAGATTTAATTAGATTATTTATCAATAATGGCTTGTAATTAATGTTTAGAGACCAAAGTATTTTGCGAAAATGGTTTTACAAAATTATTGATTGCAAAGAAAGTAATTTTCTGCAGTATTCATTATCACATTTCTTTAAACTTCCAATTTTCAGTTCATGGGTGAAGTGACTATTTAGTGCGAACCAAATATTTCATAATAATCAAAACTCAGTACAAAGTTTTATTTTCCAAAATTGTCTATCTAGGATTGGACTCGAATCCTGAGATAAGGAATGATTAAAGATCCGGACGGATCCCCGTGAGCCCGAATTATTACAACAATTATTAAAATAAGATTTTGGAAGTTAATATTCAAATGGATATTAAAGTTCAAGATTTTTTACAAAAGAAGATCATTTTCTTGCCAAATTATTCTTGAAATTCAATCATTGGTTAATTAGTTGAAGAGATGAAAAAATGAGAAAAGTATTTTCTAGGTTATTATTTTACAAATAAATCAGCCAATAAGACCATAAGATCAAATAACGCAAACTAATGATGTAATATTTGGTAAATCCAGACGATCCAGAGGAAGGTGCAAATTTTCCTGGACCTTCTCATCATCTCCGGTATCTGCCATAAGGGGGTGCTCTGTAATTATCAGGCCCCCGGAACACAGAGCTGGGCAGTTCCTCTAATACAGCTACCTCCGATGTTCGCTCTTACGCTAAGCAGAGCCTTCCTGTGTTTAGGATTATTGGTTATCGTTTTGAAATAATTTAGAAATTAATTAGAAATAATTTATGAGACGCAAAGGCTTATACACATCATGAATCATGGCTTAGAGTAATCGATACTTCCCACTAAAATAAATATAATAAAACATGACAGATTTAATTTTTTTTTTTGTGGTATTTAATCCCAGGTAAATTTAAACAATTTTTAGTGCAAGGGAACAGAATAAAAAAATCTAACTGTCCCAGCCAGGACTCGAACCTGGATCTCCTGCAATCTGGGCCGGTGCATTTACCATTTATGATAGCGGGACAAGTCTGATAAGTTATTAAATTCCCCGCACTAGTGTGGAGAGTCTAACCTCTGAGGCCACTAACATCATTGACACTAGAGCGGGGAATCTAATAACTTATCAGACTTGCCCTGGTAGCATAAATTTTTCTTTCTATTCTTTCTCATAGGTTAGGCTCTCGCTGGTCTGTTGGGAATTTAATAAGTTATCTAGCTCGTCCAAGTGGTGCAATGGAAGCATACCGGCCCGGAAAGCAGGAAATTCCCGCTGGATTCGAGTCCTGGCTGGGACAGTTAGATTTTTTATTCTATTCCCTTGCACTAAAAATTTTTAAAATTTACCTGGGATTAAATTCNGCAATGGAAGTATACCGACCCGGAAAGCAGGAGATCCAGGTTCGAGTCCTAGCTGGGACAGTTAGATTTTTCGTTCTATTGACTTGCACTAAAAACTGTTAAAATTTACCTGGGATTAAATACCACAAAAAATAATATTTATAAAATAAAAATTTAAAATTAAATAACGAGAGTCATTTAAACAGTTTGACAATGTCAGCTCCTCCGAGCATAAGACGATATATTCGTCTGCTTCGGAGGTTAGACTCTTGACACTAGTGCGGGGAATTTAATAGCTTATCAGACTTGTCTCAGTAGCATAAATGGAAAACGCACCGGGCGAATAGTAGGAGATTCAGGTTCGAGTCATGGCTGGGGCTGTTAGATTTTTATTCTGTTCCCTTGCACTAAAAATTGATAACAGATAAAATTATAATATAACAAGGAAATTATGAAGAAAAAATGTTATGTTCTTTTTTTGTTCTACTCAATGAAACTATAACGCATCAGATTTCTGCTTATTTACCACTTGAAGGCTGTTTTTTTTTAATTTAAACTGATTTAATATGACTATAACCTGATGAGTGAAACAGATTGGATTAATGTAAACAGTTATAATTTCGTTGTGAAAATTTTTTAGAGAGCATCAGATGGAAACCAAAAGCAAATCCCCGTTTTCCTTTCCAGCCTCCCCCTCCCTTCTTCTACCCCCGCAGAAACGGAGTGCTGTTCAAGAGAAAAAAGCAGATTAGGGCTCTGAGGTTGAAGAGAGGGGCCTTGAAGTGGGTCGGGAATAAGGAGCTTAACCCTGAGGGAAAGTAAGGGTTGGTCGGTGGCCGACAGGAGATGGATAAGAGTGGGAGAGAGACAAGACAATGTGAGCCTCAGGGGAGGTTTTGCTTTCCAGAGATGAACAGGCCATCAGCAAAAGAGCAAGGATGATTCTAATAAATTCTTATCTTGCTAGGAGGTGTAACCAGACTAGTCTGAAACCTAGAGTTTAAGTAACACACCACAACGAACTACAACAATACATTTCAAAAGGAGTGTATGTACAGACGAAAACAATAAAACTTATGTATCTGAGGATTGATTGTAATTGCTATAAGTGAATATTCTTGATAAGAGTATATTGTATATTATTATACATTAAGATTACACTGGGGAAAAATTTAAAATTTAATTTCTGTTGAGTTAAAATTTTTAGCATTTTTCTATAGAATTAAGCATGCTGGTTTCAAAACTTTTTAAAGTTTTCTTCTATCACCTCACGTTCGGTTTCTATATGGGTGGGGCACATGCTGGTCTAGACCTGCCTGTTTAGTTACGTCTGTTATACTGTGGTAAAACGTTGTGAGTCGGTAAGCAGTATTTAGTATTTCGTTACGGAAGTCTACAGAACTACATGGGGTGTTTGAACTGAAACGTTTCCTTATGGCTACTTCTGCTCCTACACGTCGAAAGTGCGAAAACAGCCCCCATTCGTTTTGTTATATATATGGCAGTTTTACCATTTCCATTCAAAAAACAAACATCAGTACATTTGCCAGACAAGCATATTTTGCCTATTTTAAAGTGAAACTTGGTGATCAAGATAAAGCATGGGCACCTCATAAAGTGTGTAAACAGTGTGTTGAGGGTTAACGGATGTGGACCATGGAATCACGTGCTAAGCTTCTATTTGGTATATCTATGATTTGGCGTGAGCCCGAATATCATTCAAGTTATTGTTACTTTTTTATAGTGAAAACATCGGTATATAACAAGAAAAACAAATACAAAACCACCTTGATACTATTCAGCAGTGGTGGAGCAAACTAATCAATATTAAAATAAACTTAAGCAAATTAAAATAAATGAGTCCAAATGCATGCAGATAATTTTCAGCTAAGAAAATATTCTCCTAATAATGTTACATACAATAACATCCCTATATCTCTTTCTGGTTCAGTCCGTTACCCTGGGTTCCACCTTGACTCACGACTAATTTAGAATGAACATGTTAAAATCAAGCAACAAGAACTCAACAGACGCCAAGGACTCTTATACAACTTTATAAATAGGCGCTTACACCTCACAATAGAAAACAAACTGACCATCTTCAAGACCATAATACGACCAATGTTGACCTCGGTGCAGAACTGGTGTTTATAATATCCAAGGAATACAATTCATTCAGTCCAAAATTCTCAGAATAATTGCTAATGCTCCATATTATGTGTCCAACTCTACCCTTTACCAAGATTTTAATATTCCTTTTGTCAAAGACCTTATCTCCACCCGCCTCAAGCTCTTCCATAGTAAACTCCAATTTCATCTTAATCCACATGCTTAATCTCTATCGTCGGACTCCAATCCTTACAATTCTCCCTGGAGCTTTAAACGGAGATGGCCTCGCGACCTCCTGGGCCTTAATGCCTAAACGTATTATGAGTGGTATGGACGGGTCTCTCCTATCTGTATAGTCATATTAACTAATTAATTTTATTGTTATTTTTAATTTTCTTAAATAATTTTTTTTCTATTGTCATCAAATTAAAAGATGCTAATAACAGAATGTTATAAATAAAGATTTATTAAATAAAAAAAATGTTCTTCAACTATGAGAATCTCAAATTTTATATATAAATAATGATTGACCAGTAGCCAATTTGTTTGCATCTTTATTAACTGAGGTTTATGAACTTTATCATGAAATTTTTTTAACAGCTCTTTATCTTATCATAGTTTTCCAACATCCAAAGAATGCAGTCCTTTCAATCCAAAACTCTCAGAATAATCGCAAATGCTCCCTATTACGTAAACGATTCCTCTCTTCACTACGATTGTAACATCCCTTATGTTCAAGACTTCATTTCTTCCCGCTTCAGCCTTTTCCACAGTAAACTTCCATAACATCCTAATCCACTAGTACAGACAGTTCTCTAACCTCTACAACCCTCCCGTTAACTCAAACGAAGATGGCCCCGTGACCTCCTGGGAACATAGTTTGTATCTAATATTATTTAATATTATATATAAAGAAGAAATGTGACTTTCTAGGCATAGAAAATTATNTAACTCAAACGAAGATGGCCCCGTGACCTCCTGGGAACATAGTTTGTATCTAATATTATTTAATATTATATATAAAGAAGAAATGTGACTTTCTAGGCATAGAAAATTATAGAGGGTTTAAAAACCCGAAAATTTTCATATTATTATCTTCTTACATTTGATTTTATTAGGGGTTAAACGTAGTTTTCTTATATTTATATTTATTTAACAATTTACGTAAGTCTTATGCAGGAAGACATATATATGGTAAAGTGTTTCTCCCTCTCTACTTTAAGGCAAGTTAAGCGTCGAACATGATCCAGCCAAATTTTTTATTTGTTTGTTAATGGTCAACTATGGTCAAGGTGGAGAGATAATTTAATGGGAAAGAAAAATTTTAAATCTTAATATTATTATTATTATTAGCGTTAGGTTATTAGGAAAAAAAGTATAGTAGGTGTAAAATATATTTTTCTTGTAAAATTTATATTCTTAAGAAGAAGAAAAAATGATAGAAAGATTTTTGTGTTTTTTAAAAATTTATTAATGCAATTTAAAGGAGTTGGGCGGGTCCTTCTATAGAAGGGTCTTCTATTTTTAAAATAAAATTTATGATTTCTATTGAAACCCATTGTAATTACCACCAATTTTTGGTTAAAATCAGGAAAGAGAAGGAGGGCAGAGCTATGGTTGGATACCAAAAATTATAAAGTAATACATTTCTTGTCATTCAAGTTAAATAAACTATATAAAGTGTAAAATATAATCTTCCAGTGTTAGTGTTTAATATTTTTTTTTTTTTTTTTACGACAAACGTGTGGTTTGGAACATTAATGAATGAAAGTGACTACGAAGGATAAGCGCTTCCCCCACTCTCAACCTTTTACACTCATTGATCTCCCCGGCTAGAAAATTTAATTTTATTATTCGCTCTTTTTTATGTCCATAACGTAAGAAACGTAGGAATTATACCTAGTTGACGCAGTTCCTACGTGAAAGACTTTCTCTATTTAATGCTCCATCACTAATGGTAATAACACAAGGATTATATGCTGCTAAATTCTTCCAATGATTGTTAAGGTCTCAATAATTTCCAATGTAAAATGAAGCAATTATTTAATTGCGGTTTCTGGCTAAGTGGAGTCGTTAGCCATACAAATGGAGGGGCATACATCATCGGGGCACATGAATTCCATTTCCTGTATTGTATTAGCATAATTCCGACATTCCCATGGAACGCGATCCTCTTCGACCACATAATTAGCCAAGTCTGGGACTCAATCAGTGCAAGGTGCCCAGAGTCCGTGCAGATTAATTTTCGTGGCAGAAAAATGGGTAAAACTTCTTCAGAGGACTTGTCCGCTCCAGGGAGAGGAGATATGTACGAGGCCTGGAGAGGCATCTGTAAAGAACGTTTGGGTAACCAGACACAGTCACGTGTGGCAATAAGTATTATGTGTGCAACTCGCAAACTTCTTGACATTACTCTCTCTCTCTCTCACTCTCTCACTATCTCTCTCTCTCTCCCCCCCCCTCTCACTCTCTCTCTCTCTCTATCTCTCTCTCTCTCTCTCTCTTTCTCTCTCTCTCTCTCTCTCTCTCTCTCTCTCTCTCTCTCTCTCTCTCTTTCTCTCCCCCCCCTATACCATTCATGGAGGAAGTCCTCGAAGTGACCGGGAATGAGACCCTAAGGTGATCATTTTTTTACTATAATTTAGAAAATGAGACTGTCACCATTTATCTGAGAATAATTGTTAGAAAAAATATAATTCTGAGGAGGGAGTCTATAGAAGGAGAAAGTGAGACCACAAAGAATGACAAGTTGCAAAAGGATATAAGTTTTCAGATTTATCAATCTAGCATAAACGCTAGACATATTTATATATGTTAGTATTAGACCCATGCACTATTTCATTGCCATCAATATGGAAACTTATGCACTTAAAGATAGGTTAATAAAATAATATTTATTTTAGCTTAATAAGAATTATAGTTGGAAATAACGTCATAAAATATTCCTTAGGGACAACGATATAAAGAAAACAAGTTTAAATACTTTTTAAAATATTTTTTAATAATGACAATTTTTATTTAACAATAATTAATAAGGAAAAATTATGGCATGAAAGTGATAACTTCCAATTATTATAATATATAATCGTAATTGAATGAGACAAAGACAGGACAATAGCTAAAATGAGGGATGGGAGAGAAAGGGAAAAAGACCTAGAGCTGAGAGAGGAATGCGACAGAGGGAGAGGGAAGAGTGTTCTAAACAAATTTCAATGTGACAGGGACAAGAGCACCGGTGCGGAAATCCAACTAAAAGTTTAAATTGGGAACGAAGAGAAAAGTGATGAAACGACATGTGTTGAAGACTGGAAAAACTTAGATTACTCCCACTTAAATAAGAGAAAAGAAAGGATTCGCCTCAGGAATTTTTTTTTCGGAAACCCATTTTCGGCAGGCCCATTTGTATTCTTTTAAAAATTTCAATACGAATTAGTAATCTAAAGTGATTACTTAAATCAAACAAACAAAATTAATGAAATAATATAGTCCGTCATGGAGGATCTGCGTTTTCAATGCAGATTTGCCAGGTTTCGTTAATGATGAACATATATGAGAATAAATGACAGAACTTCATTAAAAACGGGAGAGCCAATGAGCGTGAATGTTATGACCACTAAGCTTTCATCTTGACTCACTGTGAAGGAAAAGTTGGGGAAGCGCTCATACATGGGAGTTACATTCATAAATTTCTTCCTCCATATTCGTCTTTTAGCAAGAATATTATATAAATGCCGAAATAGATTATAAATATGAATTTGTGGTTTATTATCCCACGTAAATTTTAAACAATTAATGCGAGGGAATGGAATAAAAAAATCTATCTGTCCCAGCTAGGATTCGAACCTGGATCTCCTGCTAGCTAAACAATGTCAGCTCCTTCGAGCATAAGACGATGTATTCGTCTGCCTCGGAGGTTAGGCTCTCGCTAGTCTGTTGGGAATTTAATAAGTTATCTAGCTCGTCCCGGTGGTGCAATGGAAGTATACCGACCCGGAAAGCAGGAGATCCAGGTTCGAGTCCTAGCTGGGACAGTTAGATTTTTCGTTCTATTGACTTGCACTAAAAACTGTTAAAATTTACCTGGGATTAAATACCACAAAAAATAATATTTATAAAATAAAAATTTAAAATTAAATAACGAGAGTCATTTAAATAGCTTGACAATGTCAGTTCCTCCGAGCATAAGACGATATATTCGTCTGCTTCGGAGGTTAGACTCTTGACACTAGTGCGGGGAATTTAATAACTTATCAGACATGTCTCAGTAGCGTAAATGGAAAACTCACCGGCCAAGATAGAGCAGGTGATCCAGGTTCGAGTCCTGGCTGGGACAGTTAGATTTTTTATTCTATTCCCTTGCACTAAAAATTGTTATTGATTTGTATATTTTTAAAATACGTAGATCCACTCAACACAAGAAATAAAATCCTTAAATATCTTTATTGATAAGCAATATTTTTACAAGAGTTTTTACGACAATTTTTTTTTATTCAACTGAAAGAAGATGAAAGATTGGTGGGTGATTCGGTTTTGAAATTAGTTTCTTTTTTGTTTTCCAAGGTCTTGGCCTAAATTTCAGGCCTTCTTCAGAGGAGTGATGGATGGAGAGAATCTCCCTCTCTGGGTTCACTAAATCATGACTTGTGCCTGAACCTTGGCAATAATAAAAATATTCTTGGTTTAGAAACTTGTTTTATTTCTTCGAATTTAAAAAGCGAATCACCAACTAATCTTTCATCATAAATTTTGACGGTCAACTATATATCCAAATTGATTGAATTGAAAGTTTTAGAAGCCCAGTAAAACGTTGTTTTTTTTACAAGCTGTTTACCTTTACAGTTAGGTATTGAGGCAGTGAAAAGATTATAGAGATTATATGAAGTTTTATTTACTTTGGCCTTTACCCATTATTATTTGTATACTCCGATTACATGCCCTAGTATTACCTGGATGAAAAGCGGGTAAGATTCCTAACTTAGCAAATATTTACCAAAAAGTATAATGACATACGGAAGAATTACAATGACAGCTTTAGAGATAACTTTAAATTATACTTTAAAGTATCAAAAAAAAATAGTTAAACGAAGACTAAATGAAAAATGCTAGAGCAAGAAATGTTTAATAAAAAAAGGATTAAAAATATAATAATAAAAAACAAAAGGAAATTTAATAAATAGGCAATCGATGCCAACCAACCACAAAGTTCAAGATATCCAACTTTATGAATTCAAACTGCAAGGAATTATACAAAAAGCGAAATAATAAAATAATTGAAATAATTATGTAGGATTTTTTTTCATACAAAGTAATTAGTTTATTAATTTTTGTAACAAGTTGGCTTCTCAATATTTGTTCGTTGGTGACTACATTAATCATGAAATGAATAAAGCCACACTGTTCACCCACGAGGGGCCTGTAGATCTGATCTGAGCGTAAACACATTCCGTTCCAGAGCATAGGCCTACGGAGGAGTGTATAACTCCGGCATTCCAATAAACAGTTCTGGTTACATAACAAGAGTTGTGGGAACCTGTGCCAGGACCACAGGGCTTACAGCCGGCTTAATTAGGTAAAGTAAGACCTCCGTTTGAAGTGGGATATCCAAACACAAAGGAATCACCAACGCTCTGTCCAATCAGTGACGCTGAAAGAGGAGACGCACAAGTACCCATTTGTGCCCATTTTGCAATAGTGATATTGGCGAAATCAAAAGGTAAATTTTGAGTAAACTCTATCAGTCTTATTTGTTATTTTTATATAATAAAAAACACTTTTATCTGCGACAAAATGGAAATGAAATGAAGTTTCGAATTAAACGTAAATAATCCAGAATTCAGACACTTCAGATAAAAAATTGACAAACTAATCAAAAGTCCACTAGGAAAATAAGGAGTTAAGAAACTAAAGACAATAAAGAATATTGTACATTTATATATAATATAATAAATAGCTTTTAATTTTGTGTGAAAATCATCAAATTTCCCTCTTCCCACTCGTACTACAGTCACATAGGATGGAGCGAAGGTGAACTGCTTGTTTTCTCCGTCTACATTGAGCTCATAGTCCTTCTGAGGGAACGAATTGATGACAAATTAAAAAAAATTGAATAAATAATATTAAACAAAAATTACAGCGATTAAAAACAGTTCTCATAATAAGCAGTATTTTTTTCTGCCCTATAAAGAGACTCATATTACCCATGAATTTATCAAACGGCTATCTGTGTGCAATAAAAAAATATATACAGGCAGCATCTACGGCTAAAAAATTAAGCACTAAGTTTAGCAAAAATGTAAAAGAACATTTGAGTAATTGTGTGGGAAACATTCTAAGACTTTTCAATGTAAAATGTGGCTCTATTATTTAACCATATTAGAAAAATTAACATTTTATAATTTTTTTTCGTTTGTGGTAAATTATCCCAAGTAAATTTTAAACGATTAAATGCTAGGGAATAGAATAAAAAATCTAACTGTCCCAGCCAGGGCCCGAACCTGGATCTCCTGCTATCTGGGCAACTTATTAAATTCCCAGAACTAGTGTCGAGAGTCTAACCTCCGAGAAAGACGAATACATCGTCTTATGCTCAAAGCAGCTGACATTGTCTAGAATTTTTTGAGGCTCGGTCAAGGTTGATCCAGAAAATGCAATTTTAAAAATATATTTCTATTATTTGCCATATGTACATTCATACGAGTCATGAACATTTGATCCAGGGGACAACAAATCATCTCGCGCCTTAGTAACAGCGATGATGAGATGATAAGATGATGGCTTCAAATGTCAGCCGAAACAGTCGGGAGATAATAAAAAGTACATTTTTAAAATTATACTTTTTAGGATTAACCTTGACCGAACCCCAACAAATTCTCTGCCACTAATACATTTTCGTTGTATAACAACATTTTAGCAAATCCTGGAAGAACGTAGCAATTTAAATAGTTCTAATGACAAGCTTATCGAATTATTTTTCCAAATATCGGACTATTTTCTTGTCTTTAAAGGGAGAATACTATCTTACTTCTATTGGGAGTTTTGGAAAGAGCCAAGAACTTGGGGGAACGTACTTTCACCTCTCCCGTAATTCCGTTAGGCCGTATTTCGGAGAGTACAAAAATAGAGAGGCCGAAAATATAGCACTCGCAAAATTCGAATATTAGTGGGATTTAGTTAATTTTATACGTCATATCCGAAAATGTAAGAGGAGTGTGGGTGGTCCTGTCTCCAGCCCTTGTCTGCTCTAATCTATATCTGTCTCCGTATTCTAAATATGACCAAGGTAAATATACCTGCTCCCAGCTGCAGACCGCCATCCATCACCTAGTGGTAAGTGTCCCAGTCTCACGTCTAAATGTCCTCCATCAAATCTTCTCGTCTCTTTCAAACCTTCCTTAATATTCACTGTCTTCGCCGTATTCAATCAAATGATTGCTCCTAACAACACACACACACACACACACACACACATATATATATATATATATATATATATATACATATNATATATGTATACATAATAAAAATAATTTTTAATTTTTAATTAACCTTATTCAGGCAAAACATTAAATAAATATGTCAATGGCTGGACCGGTGGAGTGTAAAAGACTGTTTAGAGAAAGATAAAAGTGTAAAATATTCGTTTTTAAGAGGAATACGTAAAAAAAAAAAGAAAAAAAAAAGATTGAATATAATTTTAAAACATTTATTAAAAAAACTGATGTCAGCAATATATTTTTGATTTATTATTCTTATTTACTATGAATATATAAACTGAACTGAGTGTGAAGGCTTTTCATTGAAAAAAAAAGTATTCAAATTATTTATTTTTGTTGAAATTGGGTTGAGAAAATGAAGAATTTTGCGTAAGAACAAAATTTATATCCGTAGTACATACATTTTACCATATTAGATAACGAAGAAGTTTATAGAACATTATAGTTGTAAAAATAATTTTGTTTTACTTTTATTATCTGTATAGTTTTCACGAAAAAACTGTACAGTTATTGATGAAAATTACCAAACGTAACTACGATGTCCGCTCGTTCTTCCTTCTAGGCCGGCCTAGAGCAAAGTTAGTCGTCATAACTTTTACCCTCAACATGATCTCGTGCATGAAAAATTCCTCATTTATATCCTTCTTAAATAAAAATAGTAAATCTACTTACGCAGCTTCTTTTTAGGAGTAGCGGGCTAGATACGAAGGTTAAATATACTAAAAACAACTTTTATAATTTACATAAGAATATACATATAAAACTTACTACACTCCTTACATATTAGACTCCTACTCTTTTCCTTCGAAAACGTTTCGAGCAGAAGGTTTTAAGGGCAATGTTATATTTGCAAAGCACAGGGAGTTCAGTAGCGGAAGTAAGTTTTGATACCTGCCAAGTATGAAAGTCTTCATTGCAGTCGAGGGAGATGCTCTCTACTTCAGAGTTCAAGTTTGCGGGGGAAAAACGATCAGATGAGAGAGCATAGCTGCAGAGAAATTTCAATTAACGTCAACAATCAGTAAAAAATTATACCCAAAAAGCCAGTATAACACAATACAATATAATATATGTTACATGTAATGTACATCTGTTCACACATTTATATTTAATACCTATAATGTACTCTTGTAAGCTCTATGGCTTGCAGTCACTCTAAGAAAGAATAGGTCTCAATTTTATATTTGAAACTTACATTCTATTTTGAAATTTAAAAATGTATTATCCACTCTAAGTTACAGAAAAATAAAATTATAGACGATATAATATTACCAAAGATGTAGTTAGGAGAAAGACTAGAGAGAACACAGGATAATGAAACCAAATACGGTATTTATTTACATTTCCAAACCGCTAGATAAGTTCGTTAATGGTTCGAATTGGTTGTGAAGGCATCAATAGTGTCAATAATTCAATACCTCAATATCCTCGTCATTATTAGCTTTGTTGAAAAATTAATTAATAAATAAACAAAATAGGTTGTTGTTGTTGTTTGTGGTTTAGAGGCGCTCAACGACTATGGTTATCAGCGCCTGTTATTTTTATTTTATTTTATTTTTTATACAAAATAGGTGAAAAAACTTTTTTTTTCAATTTACAATGGTTATGCAATATGATTCATAAAAATTTTATGAAAAATTGATGTTGGGAACTAAATTTGATATTTAGGCTTTTCACTAAAAACCTTTAAGTGATAAAAGTGATTCAATATTGGATGATATCGGATTAGCTAAATGGCTATAGAGAGGAACATAAATTTAAAATCGTGAAAATAGTACAAAAAATGATATATATTAAACGTTATAGATGTGTAAATTCATTTCTTACGATTATTCATTATAAAATTCTTACTAAATAAAGTTATTTAAGGGAGAAATGTACGAATGATTAACGTCTCCTGTGGGTAAAAAAAAAAGAGGAAGTTGTTTTGTTTTTTTAATGAAAATTGGAATTCGGCATATTGGACTCCACTTGTAGAGTTCTTGGAAAATGATGTGTCTCCAAACCTTATAATGCGCTTGCTGTAGGTCAAAGAATATTGCAAGGAGGTACTTTCTTTTTATGAAGTTATTCCTCATTCATCTTCAATGCCAACCGAATCGTCTTCTCATACGCTTCAGCCAAGTAATTTTGGGTATTTGCAAGGGTATTTGTAAGAAGACTGTAGCTTCTAAAAACTTACAAAAGCAGCGCAATGAGAATATAAAGGTGTATGCTTTCCGTACATTAGGAGTAGGAGAAATAATGGCGTATTATATACCAACTTCACTTGCGGCTGGGTTGGTTTT
This sequence comes from Oncopeltus fasciatus, assembly GCA_000696205.2. Classification (NCBI taxonomy): domain Eukaryota; kingdom Metazoa; phylum Arthropoda; class Insecta; order Hemiptera; family Lygaeidae; genus Oncopeltus; species Oncopeltus fasciatus. Next base: position 541,256 of record KZ807370.1, on the reverse strand, counting down.
GGCTTTAGTTGGAGCCCTTTTTATTCATCGCCGAAGAGATAGTTTTAGAAAAGTGATTCCAGGGTTACACCATGAAAGTTGAGGGAGTATGAGATTCCTCCTCTTCCTTAAAAGACTCCTCATGCTCTTATGAACTGAGGGTACGGTAGAAGTATGGACTAAATAGTTCAGCTATGCCGTTGAGTTCATTACAGTGAGATCGCTCTCTCTAGGTCGAGATTCTCGTCCGCTTAAGAACTTAATTTTCCTCCATACCCCATAAAACGTTGTACTTTGTTCGTTGAGCTCTTATAAATCGCCCATGATCGTCTCTTAGCTTTACGTTTCAAACGACATTCTTCATTAATCTTGAATATGTGTCGCCATATTTCGCCGAAACTTGTTGAAAACTCTATTCTTCAATCTACTTGCTGCTTAATGTCTTTTTTTCCTTTGTGGGAATGAATTTTTCTACATGTTTCTTGAATAAGATGCATGATTTTTTCTACATTTTTCTTGAATTTAAGGGCGTTGTATTTCGAACTGCCATGACAACAGGTTTAGCGCACGACAATTTTCACTATGCCTTAGTATAAGCTGAGCTTGAAACAAAATTTCCGCACTTGCCTATATAAAAGGTCTTTTTCTTACTCATCAACTTTTAAACTTTTTTTTTTCCTAGTAAATAGGCACTCATCTGATAATGAGGAATGGTCATTACTGAAATTAAAAATTCGGTTTTCATATGTATAGGTATACCACATTAGCAAACCTTAAAAGTTTCTTTATATCTTGCCACTTCGAAGCCAAATTTTAGACATTTGAAGGATCTAGGGGAAGCAGTTATTAAGAGCTGAACTTCGAAGTGTAGAGCGCTGTCAGGAAGTTCTGTGTTGTTGAGTGTCAGGATTAAACTCCCTGTATTCTTCCTGAATGCACCTACTTTTCGGCCAATTCTCTGCACGGCAAGACAGGTACTCCATTGTCTTGGAGATCTTCGAGTATTTCTTTGTCTGATGCATTGTTTAAACCATAGCAGATGATGACTCCACTCGAGCCATTCACGACTCTATGCGGATCCACTTCACTAATAAAATTGCCAGTTTTCTTAGCTTAGAGCACTATTAATGATTCTTTATTCGAATAATGTTCTATTAATAACAACTTTCAATTATCCAAATAAATTCTTCATCGTCTTATGAATAAAAAACGGAGAAATTTTTTCATAAGATATTTGTTGGGGTTCGGACAGGAGAATTTTTTTTTATTTTCTTGTTTATATAACTAAACGTTTAATTTTAAACCTCTTCTGGTTCTCTATAGGTATTAAATGGGACGAACATATTTATCTGATTATTATTCTCTAGAGAGATCCTTCTATAAATCTCGGTAGCATATGGTCTCCTGGAACCTTGGAAGCTGAAAAGCTACCACTGATCTCTTTGTTGATGTGCGTGATGATTTGTTGGTCGTTGAGTTATATTTAAGTTTAATACAAACTTCTCCACATAAAAAAATTAGGTATAAAAATGGTTTATATGGTTATTTCATTATAATTATTTGAATTTTCAAGAATGCAATTTCCTACTAAAATCATTATTTAAAAATATTTCCTTTGCCACAAGATATTCTGGACCTGTATACAACAGATTCATTATACAAATGAAGGGTGTAATTGCCAATATAAATCTTGCTACAATCAAGGTACACCAATTAAGTAAGAAAATACTGCTTTCGATATTTACCAGAATATTTGTCATGATACTAATCGATAAAAGTCCATATTCAGCATTTTTTCTCTTGTACTGTGCAATTAAGTCTAACCAATATAGTTTTCAAACAGTCATTTATATGTAATTTAAGATTAATTTTCAACACATTGGTGTAACACTTTAGTACTTCTTCTCTCAAGACATATTACTGATTTATCTAAGAAAACATACGTAAGAAGGCCGTTTAAACGTTTAGAACCTCAGCATTGCCAAAGGGATGCGTTCTTGCCGTCTATACATGGTGCTGCTGGTTCCAGTTCCGCAGACTTTTATTGAGAAATAAAAGCCCCTTTAGTGCCATGGATGGTTCGACATAGGGGTGGCTACCTTTAAACAACCCTTACCTCTACGACCCTCTTAGTGGTTGAATGGGAAGTAGAATAGTCGAATTAGAAGGATTTTCAAAAGGAAAAAAATTTTAGAACTGGATTTAATGCTATCATTATATAGTATTTTCTACTGATTTATTTTTAAATCAGGTCCTCTTAAATGAATAAAAAAAATTAAGAAGGGAGAAAATTTCGTAAAATGATTTTTTGCGACATGACTCACAGAGTAAAGAGTCAGACATTCATCTTAAAAAATTAGCAATTCCCTTTGGTAATGAGTACTCACAGAAAAAACCGTCTCAAATTTTCTAATGCTTTTTATATTGCGAAGGAAATTCTAATATAAATTTTATTAGTAATTTTTGGACGAAGGCATTCGCTTAAAATAAGTTTTATCTGTGACTTAGAAGGACAAAAAGTATCATTGCTAATTCATTTTATTGCTGTTCCATACTTCTACAGACGTTTAAAAAAAAAAAAACATTTCCTCAGTTTAACCCCCTGGACTGAGAAGAGATAGTAACATTCCTTTGAAGTAACATTTGTCCAGGGAGAGAAAAGTGAGAGGGTAAGAAAGACTGGTCGTACCCTAGATTGCACACTTGAAATTTTCCAAGACAAGAGTAAGCCCCAAGTCTAGATGTAATACACCAAGTACAACAATACAGTACACTATGTAATACAAAACTCATCCATCAGACAGCTGGAGATTGGGCTCCAGACTGAGCCTCGGTGATATTTACGTCGAAGCTTTCCTTCAGAAATGTTTTCGAGTTATTTTGAATTTCATTAATTTAAATAAATGCTAAATAATGGAAATTTAGTAGAACATTTATAATTGGGAATCAATTTACTGTTGTCTCTCTAAATAAAACGAAAATTCTTTATGTAGTTTTAATTAATTTTACCAGTATATTAAGTGAATTTGTGTTCCGTGTTATGCACTTGAAACCAACAGGCCATTTATTAACAACTGCCTTTTTTTTAAGCATAGAAGACGGTGTTAATTTAATTTTTATACAGTTATTAAGATGTAAAATTAAAACATGAAATAATTTCATTACCATGTTATGTTATTACAACACGAAAATATAGGACTTTAAAGGTGGGTGAATGTGTAACTTTTTTTTTTTTGTTTAATTATTTATTTCGAATTAAATTTAATTTATATATTATAACAATATAATTGCTTATTTATTATTTAAAAGAATTACAAACTACACCTCTACACTAAAGATTTAATTATAAAGTTCATTCAACACCTAAACTATATCAACTTCCTAACCAAAACTGACAATTTGATTTCCAAAATATGTTGGAAAATTTATTGTAGAGGTAACTACTAAAATGTTTTGTTCAACAATAAATAATATTATTTTTGATAATTTAATGTTAAGAAGTATTTCGTAATAATTATGTATTAAGTATTAATTATTTGAACTAATTGAAATTTTACTTTTTGAACCGACAATCAAAGTTAAAATACTTTATTCTTAAAGTCTTAAATTATTCATTAAAATAAGTAATTATTTAATGTTTTAAATTTTAGTATTGTTAGTTGTATTGACTTTAGACATATTTTTCGGTATTCATCTATCCACTAGACAATGATAGGTAGTTCATTACAAATCAGAAATAGAAATTTATTTAGACAAATCCAATCAATTTGTCACTTTATAGAAGTAAGCAAAATTTATTTTCTCACTCATCCAATTTCTAATTCGTGCCCTTAGGCACTGATAATTTGAGTTGCCTACGTTGCCTCTGTTGACTAAGCAGATATATGATTGGGATATTGTTGCAATACCTGGTAATATTGGGGAAAAAAAACCCACCACCAATTTTTTTTATTTTTCCTAATGTTTCGGCGTACTTTTAAGACTCTTAACAAAATTCAATTTCATGAGCACAAAAATTTATACGAAAAATGTAAATGAGTAAGTGAAAGAAGTGTATTAGAGAATGGAGAGAATCTAATATATATATATATTTCCACCCCTCTAGAAAATAGTACGAGAATATGCTCATTAAGTTATTAGGATATTTAGATAATTTATCTTTTTAAAAACGATAAACAAATTAACAAAAACTTGTGTTTTTAAAATGATAAAATATCTTAGTATTTCAAATATAAAAATTGCTAAACCACCCGCACAATATCACACCAGCTCTAAAGACTGGATGATTCTGTTACCCTTAAAATACAAATCTCCCAGACCGTCCATCCTTCATAACCAACTACCAGAGAGCTTAGCGAGTGGAGCGAGTTATCTGAATAGACTCATTGCAAGTGAGAAATATAGAGCATTTCGGTGCTCAAGGTTCAAATCCATTGAGCCATGGAAGTTTAGAATGGGATAGCAACATGGAGCCGCTAAAATAACTACTCATGTCAACAGAGACTATAGGTTTTATTTATTGTACTTTAAAAACAAAAATTGTTTTAAATTGGCAGATTGCGGAGAAACAGTATAATTCATAGTAGTAAAGTGGGCGTTTGGTCTAGCGAATACCGTTGGGACATACTTTTAATTTAATACTATGAATGATAAAAGTATGGGTAGTGTATTCTTTGGCTCACAAAACCGTAATTCTTTGGCTCAATACTTTACTAACACTTATTTATTGTACAATCATTTACAAATTAATACCTCACTTAAGACTCGATGAAAACGAGATAAAAGAAATGGAAAATTTTTATAATCCTGAACATGACCGAAGGTGGTGAGTACAAATATATAAATAAATAAAAAGAGCAAGATTGAAAATGGTGATAACCCTCCAAATCACATTTTTAACATGAAAATCGAAAGAAATTGCTACAAGTATCTGCTTAAATATGATAAGTGAGAAAATTTAATATAGAAGCAGGAGATAGCATTGATAGTAAAAGGTAAGATCATTAGTGAGAGAAGAAAACTTAAGAGTTTGCTCTAGACTGGCCGGAAAGAAAGACTACCCCAGTCTTCTTCACCCGAAGGACTTCGTAACTTGCTTTCTTAATATGCTTTTTTGTTAAAATTGTAATTAAAATTACTTTTAATAATGTTTTTACGTTAGAATATTATGTATTATAGTGCATTATGCTTTAAATAGTTTTTTTAGCGCAAATGAGAATGATGATATCACGAATATAAATTTCGGTCACACTCTATGACACAGTCTATTTATGTACTTTTGACAAACATATTGAGCTTTTATAAATTTATTTTCCTTCGCGATAATATAACGGTTATAATGCAAATATACGGCCTTTCTCGGGAATGTTATATGTTATTGATTTCATAAGTAAAAATGTAGGGAATTTTAAAAAGGAAAGTATTAATTTGGTGTTAATAAAACTTTTTATTTTTAGATTGCATCTGTACCTAGAAGGCTTCGTATCATTTTACTTCAGCCAACAAAGGACTTAAGTTAAGTGAAACACCATTAAAAAATTAAATTTGCTTTATAAGTGCCAAAACTTCGATAAGGTCAACAACCGAATGTCAATCAAGGAACTCAATTTATTCTTTTCCATAAACAAATGTTTTAAATTATTTTTTTATGTTTTAAGAGTATTTTCACAAATTTCTTAAGATGTTATTTAAATAGCTCAGTAGATAATTTCGTATTTTCACAAATTTCTTAAGATGTTATTTAAATAGCTCAGTAGATAATTTCGTATTTTCAGAATGATTATAGAAACACAATTTTTTTAAATGTTTCCAGCTGTATAAGTATTTAGTGTAAACCGTTTTATTTGAGACTTCGCCCAAAGCCTAAGATAAGAACAGAATTTTTTTTTCTACCTTGAGGGCGAAACGTAACTCAATAATTTAGCCCTAGTTTATAAAGGAAATCATAAGTAGAGGAGCATAACACTTAAATAAAATAATTAATTATAATAATAATAATTAAACTATAGATTTCATTTAATTTAAAATGAAATAAATTTCTTCGTTGTAAAGTTTTATATAGATATAAATTCGATTAAATGTAGGATGACGAAGAAAGCTGATCTATAAAATACACCGAAGATATGCAAGCGAAGGCCCGTCACATATTCCGATTTGTTGTTATAAAATTGTTTAGTACGCATCCTGAAAGACGCTTTGACTGAACATAAGAAAAAGTTAGTTTACGAGAGAAAGGGGCAAATGAGTGTCAACATTTCCAACGCCTACACCCCCTTTATTAAGTTTGGGGCTTTAACGAGTTTGCACATCCCGGCATTTTTTCTGTGGGCAAATCTCTCTAAACTGCCACCTTACTCGCTCACCTGTGACCTCAGTTGTGTTCATAACCGAGGGAAGAATGTACTCTAAGTCGCGCAGACTCCAAGCAACACGTTCAACAGGTTTAGAGATTTACTCGTGGAAATCAGTAAAAATTGTACGAATTAGCTATCTACGAGAATACTTGTGAAAATTCTAAAAATAGACGTATCTTTTGCCATACATATGTGTGTGTGTTCATGTGTGTGGGTTAATGTATACAGTCAAAAGGGCAAATTTTGAAATATATTGAAGAAGAAGCGCTTTAGTGAAAAATTTTCCAGGCCTCCGGAGTTCAAGGGAAAATCGCCCTCAATTGTAAGCAATTTAAAGTGTTTCCTTTTATTGTAACTCTTTTAGTTACTATTATTAAAAATAACAGACTTAAAACTAAGTTCGACTGATCTCAAGATGAGCCGGTTTCGTCGCATTGACTGTTATATGCATGCAATGCATCAAGGGAAAATAATAGAAAGAAATCATTTGAATTTTAGGGTTGAGCTCAAACGCTAAGCTACCTCTTTGTAGAAAAAGAAGACTATGATTTTGTTTGTTTTTACAAATTACTGTGAAATAATTCACAATTTTCGATATATTATTTCGTGAAACATTATATTATTTCAACAACTATCTACTAAGCAATTTGACAGAAACTTATGACAAGAATCTCTAACCCTACTCCGATTTTCACTTGCATACGTTCAAATAGTGAAGAGTCAAGATGGAAATAAAAAAGGGTGAGGTAAGACTCAGCCCTAAATGCAAATTAATTCCTTTTTTTACCCACAATGAAATATTGTTGAGAAATCTACATTAAATTAATTTTAAACGAAAAAATATAATGTCTCTCATTCATAGAATTAACGAATTAAAAGAAAATCCTTGTTTTTCTAAAAATTTTAATACTACATACCCGCCAATGTAATATAATGTTATCCATGTAATGTGAGCTATTCAAAAATTTAGAATGGGTGAAATTCTGATTATATATATATATATATATATTTATATAATTATTATTTATTTTCATGGCACATATATGACAATATTGTAGTTAACCAAAGCAGTAATGTTATCTTTGGTATATGTATTTCTATTTTAAACTATTTACTATAAATCTGTGGCCAGGAATTGCTAAGGGGGGGGGGTACTCTTTTGAAGGTGCCCATGAGGAGGAGAGCTGCTGATTTTGGAACGTACCCAAAAACGGCCTAAAATAAGGATTTCAGCATGGTAAATGAATGACTATCGATATTCTTACTATGGATGCATCCGAGGTATTTAGCGGTAGCTAGAGAGCGCCACTGAACTTTGCAATGGAGTATTTATGCCCCGGGTTTACGAGGGGAGTGTTTGCTTTTAGTGCCACTTTGCCTTTCAACTTCAGAAAGTATCATGTTCCGCTAAGCTAATGTGTCTCTTCAAGAATTTTTAATGAGTGTAAGGGAGTATAATGTCCATTCCTCGCTTCTGGTAATACGACCAAATTAAGTCTTAATGTACATTCAAAAGTGTAATAAAAAATATTGAAAAAACAAAAACAAAAAAAAAACAGGTCATATAGGCCCATGGGAGAAATACTTGTTAAGGACGTATATTTGGTCATCACACTATTCTGACCGCATGATTTTTTCCATTCAATAAAGAATGGTAACCATCCAATTAGGGTTAGGGAGCACATCGGGAACCTCTGGTTCATTATAAACAGAAGCACAGAAATAAATAAAAACAACTTTGCACTGTCAGTACTGAATCTGGCTCAGAAGTTCGATGTAACACATTCCAAAGGATAACACTAATAAAATTATCCACCTTTTAGCTACTAGTAGGAGTTCCCTAAATAGTTTTAAAAAATTTCCCTGGAAAATCCTGTTATTTCACATTTTTCTATTTATTTCAAATCAATGCCGAATAAATCCCTCTTCAAAACGATTCATAGAGCATGTAGTAGGTGCTACGCAAACTAAAATGATTTTCTTATAAGTATTTTTCCCTAACATTCCCCAAATTAAACTTTCTATACACACTTCACACTTGATTATTAGATATGGAAGTTTTTCAAAGTACTATAAATTATATTTTAGGTTTTAATTGCGTTAAAATGTAAGGTCCTGCTTATAATACGTTTCAATAAAAAATGTTTAATAGTATTTAGTAAATAATTATATTTTACTAGTAATATAGAAATTAATAGTAAATGAAAATAGTACTATTTTNGTGGAACAAAGTAGCTGCAGGAAAGATGGCCGTCGTTTTTGTTGTTCACTTTCCCCCTAAGCTGATCTGTCTTACCCCTGACTGTCATTCTTCATTTTTGTTAGAGATTGTTCCTTCGTTTAACTAGTCTACAATCGTGCATTAATTTAATGATTTTTTATTTATTTGGGCTATAACTTTTACATATTATATGATAAATGTTTTGTACATCCATATATTCTCTCTTCAATTCAAAAATTGCTAATCTCTTTGTTTTCAGGGAATAGTAAATTATTTTTTCTTGTATGCTTTAGTTGTTTCCCTTTGAAGGTTATAAAACTAATATCATTCATTTTATTTAAATACATTTTAATTGTTCCTTAGCCGCTATTATTTCCTGAACACAACTTATTTTGTTATTTAAAAGTATCATAGATAATACATAATAAACTTCATCATTCAGAAATGTCTAATCAAGACACTCTAGAATAAGGTAATTAGTTTACTGTTGTACTGTTATATATATATATATATATATATATATATATGCATAATAATCAATTTAATCTAGTTTGGTATTCTATCTAAATACAGAATGGAATGATGAACTTATCCGATCTCTTCATGATTTATAACCGTGATTGAGTTTACACTAATTTGAAAAACACGGATTTTGAGAGCAGAAACAAACTGACATATGATGTGTTGGATTTTCCATTCATTCACTCCCCCTCCCCCACCCCTTTTTCAAAGGAAGTCTGTTGCAGATCCTTCCATCGGAGGGGAGCACGTTCCTGTGCAGGACTCTGAGGCAGGAAGGACATAGACAGGGATGAGGACCCCCTGGACTTTATTGCCCCACTAAGAGGTCCCGGGCTACGCGATACCCCTGTTTTATTGCTTCTTGAGTGAAGGACTCCGTCATCCTGTCTTCATATAACCGCTCTCGAATTCCAACCGCCTTTAATTAAGTTTATTTCACTCTGCCTAGAGCTCGACAATTTCCCCTCAACTATATGTAAAAAGAAATTTTCACTCGTTGCAAGAAATTATCTTAGTAGTCTTTCGGTGAAAGCTACATTTGCATCATGTAAGTTGAGTAAAACTTGTAATAAATAGAAAAAAACATTCCTTCAAGAAATTAATAATAATAGTAATCAATAAAAAGTTCCTGTTTGCCAAGTGTAAAAAAATTAATGCATTACTCTTCAATTATAGAAAATTTAATAATTTATACCTATATCATTAGTAAATAAATTGTTTAATTTATACTATATTGAATTAAATTCAACAATATAGGTTTAAAAGTTTGTTTGTCAAAAATGCTGGACGTGCCCTACTGACCATGATGGTCGACTTCTCTGCTCCTCCTGAATAATGGAGAATTGCCCAACCCAAAAATGGAAAAACCACTAGCATACCCAAGAGCACGAGTGTAAGGTCAGATCTGGATGGAAGCCGTCACTTTTAGAAATTTTTTTCTCTAATCTGGGACGATTATTTTTAGTGAAAAATGCTATACTGGTCGTGATAATGTCACCTACCCCCCTCTCTACAAATCATTGCCCAGCAACTCAATATTAAATGCATTGCAATCGCGAGTATTTGCTTCTAGGAAGTCCACTGGTATAACCTGGAACGAACATCTACACTTATCAAGGCATATACCTCTTCTGTTCATAGCCCACCTACTAAACGTTTAATGTAATGCATTCTCAAATCGTTGCGATAGGCATTTTCCGCCAACAACCACCTAAAAAAAATTATTGGAATTACATTTACACATATTTTAATAAATTAAGTACTAATAGAAAATCCAATATCTATCATTAGATTACGAGTAATAGTTCAATTCTATAAAATCTTCCTCATTTTATATCTATCAATTTCAGTAGGTAACCGGGTATGGATAGGAAGGATTTAGGAGTAAATGTAGTGTCTTGATTCATTCTGAAATTATTTGTTTAGTGTTCTTTACATCTGGGTCACATGGGAGTATTCAAGTGTTATCCCCAGATAGCTGCTTGTGTAGTTAATATGAATTGTTGGGCATGTTTGTCTTTTAAGTATGAAAGTGATGTCTTGCGATATGTCATGATTGTAAGCTGTATTTCAAAAGTTCACCATTTTCAAGTATTCAAGAGGAGTTTTCGAATCATGTATGAATGTGCATTATATGATGAATGTATACAATGCTTATCACTGCTGCAGCAAGACTGGATGAGCTAAAAAAAAAAAGTATGGCCTGAGTCTTCACATATTCCTTTCGATGAAAATCCAGAAACGCCTAAAATACTTATCGGCCAAGATAACTGTTCCCATATCAAGCTCAAACGTACAAAGCAAAACTCTAACGAGGTTTTTTGATTAAGCTAAGCGAGCTAGTCATTCCTTGAAAACAGTCCACAAGTTATTCCGACATTGTCCTACCTGACCTTACAGAAGAAGGATTGGCAATTGATCACAGAGGGCTCGAACCCAACCGGCTTAATGCTTCTTAATTATCCAATAATTTCGTATTTATATTCTTTTCATTAATACCTGACCATTTCAGAAGGAAAAATTTTTTAAACCGATGAAAAAAATAATATAATGATAAAAAGATTTAAAAAAATCTATAAAGCAGGTTTTATGGTATGTAAACAAAACATTATTTTAATAACCTCAAAAAGATCTTTAGGAAGATCCAATTAAGCCCCAATTGCAATTGATTCGAATTAGCAGCTTCATGAACTCATCCTGACTTTATAAATTTAAATGCTGAACTCTATATATGAGAAAATAGACGAAAATATAATAAATAAACAATTAATGAGAGGGAACAGAATAAAAAAATCTATCTGTCCTCGCCAGGAATCGAACCTGGATCTCCTGCTATCCGGGCCGGTATGCTAAACCATTACACCACAAGGACTAGCTAGTTATCTCATTCAATTCCCTCTACACTAGCGAGAGCCTAACTTACGAGAAAGACGAGAACGTCTTAAACTCGAAGTAGCTGACATTGTCATACATTTTGTCGACTCTCGTTATTTACTTTATTAAATTTTAATTTATAAATATTTTGTTTGGTTGTGGTTTTTTATCCCACGTAAATTTTAAACAATTAATGAGAGTAATTTTTTTTCTTTAGATTTTTTTATTCTGTTCCCTCTTATTAGTTGTTTAAAATTTACGTGGGATAAAAAACCACAACCAAACAAAATATTTATAATAAATAAATATTGGAAGGATCATAATATAAAACCTTGCTTTATTTTTCCCATTTATTTTAGTAAATAAATGAACTTGGTTTGTGATCACAAGTATTAATTTATAAAGTTGGTGCTTTACGGAAACGGAATGAAGGAGACAAGCCTGGTTAGTCCTGTTGAAATACTCACTTTAATTATTCCCTTTCTTTGCTACAGTGAGAGGAAAGGAAGGTTCTTAACTTGCCTAAACAGACAAAAAGGAAGGAGCTAACAGAAAGAAAAACTCTTAAGCTCCCATAAAGCATACTCTTTTTTCCTCGCGGTAAGCCCCAGAGGCGGGATTTAAGGTCCCCGCGCTGCAAACCGCAGAACTCTTAGCGGGGTCTTCTTAGCCTTCCGCCAGATATCTCCCTGACCTTCCACCACCTTCAGCCCCCATTTCGTTGGAGAGAAATTGACCTCTTTCAGCAAATCCTCCCCTAAACAGAAAGCTTCTATCCTACCCCAAGGGGCGGATATGTTCTGCTTTCAAGAGATTGCGTTTTCAGCTCATTACAAGTAGCCTCGCTTACATACAGATTTTCATATCATGCGAGCTATTCCCATCTTCTTATCGGACAGGATTAATTACTTTTTCAATTTACTTTTAAATATTTTTATAAATCCAGACTGGATTTCTAGAACTTTTAATAAATAAACAGTATTTACTGCTTAACGAGTTAAAGAATACTGGGAATTCATTACTATATCTAATTCATTAATTCATTAGGTTCAGAACGATTATACACGTATTAATTATAAAATAAGTCAGTACCTTTAAAATTTTAAAAAAACAAGCGAAAATTTGTAAATGAAATTACTTACAGCTAAATTTTAAATAATTTAAATATTTTCTATTAAAGGAAAGCACTTAACTCTGTTTTTAGTAATTTTTTTTAAGTCAGTACTCCATTATTATTATTCTATATTATTAAATATAA
>KZ807370.1:510338-527693 GCA_000696205.2 Oncopeltus fasciatus | reverse complement strand
ATATATGTCTGAACTAATTCAAATATGCTGTTGAGAGAATAAAAATACATTAAAAAGGTCCAGAATTTTTCGATGAATATACATTAAACGAATTATATTATTTGAGATAGGCATAAAAGACTATTTTTTTCAATAAATTTCTTAGAAATAATATTATATAAAAAAATGCAAGATGTAATATGTTGTCTTGCATGGTTAAGTTTTTGTATAACATACTTAGAAGGATATAGACCAATAATGGATTAAAATTTAAGTAATTACTTATAGCTCCAAAAAATGCAATGCAGTGGTTCAACTGGGTACATTCTTATAAAATATTGAAGGATAGTATTCGTAATTGGGGCAGTTTTTCTAGATATATGTCTGGAAAAAGGTAGTAACTATTTGATAACTCATTTTTTTTTTCTTTTAATGGTTGCAATAATTGATTAGGAGATAAATCATTTGCTTACCCAAAACCCAGAATTTCATTACAAACATTTTACCACTCCATAGAAAGTTTTATTTATTATATCATTATTTATTATGTTATTTAATTCTAAAGAAGGAAATAAAAAATGAGTCAGAAACCTCATCCAGTCTCTAGTTTTATCGAGGAATGACATAGTGAAATCGTAAAACTCATGAAATGTATGGCCACTGAGGTTCAGGAAAATTTTCTAATCCAGTGTTCTGATAAAAAACACTATTACTATGAGGAAGAATAGGTCGAAGATTCGGTCGTGAAATTTAAAGAAATAAAAACTATTTTGTAAACCAAAAAAAAAGCTTTTATTCCTGCGAATGATTCGTCCTAAATATCAGGCTTTCTTCAGGGCAATGTAAGTGATTAAGGGAGAGAATCTCTGCTCTAGGATATTATTATTATATTATTATTTTAGTATTTCATGTCGAATTTCATTTTAAGCCTTTTTTTAAACAGCTAATAAGTTTGGTAGTCCATTATTTTACTATGTAGAATGCCAAGCAACCCCTTATTAACTTTCATTAATTTCAGTAAGAGAAAACAAAACTAATTTGCCGTAATTTTAATTGAGTATCTTAATATTCGTTTAGATCAAATTTGGAGATAAATAAATCACCTTTACTCTTTGTCCTATTTTACTTCAATTTTTTTTTTCGCATGTCAACCACTTGGGTCATTAATGCCATTTATGTGGGGTATCAGTTGGGATGCAGCCATGGAGGAGACACAAAAGAATGGCCATAGCACGAGGCAACCAGCGACGCCGTATTCGACCTCATACTTAACTAACTCCTGAAATATCATCTTATTATTAAACAAATTAATGTTAACTTTGATAGCGTTAAAGTAAATACGATTATAACTTGCACTGAAAAAAAAAACTTTGCTTTTAACCATTCTTGATGTTACTGTTTAACCCATTATTCCGATTTTCTCATAAGCTACCTAGACTTAAGCAACATTTTTAATTTTGTTTGGGAAAACTAGAAACTGTAAGTTTTAGCACCAGACTAAAACAGAAACACTGTGAAAAGTTTTTTTAAGAAATCGACTATTAATACATTTAAATCGACTATCGATATAAATAAATTCTGTAAATTATAAGACATAATGTAGCGCTTCTGACGAGAACTGGGCAACATGCGATACACGACAACACGCCAGAGACCAAGCAGCAGTCAAAACAGTGGGTTTTGCCAGGTGAATCAGCGCCGAAGAAGGCCAAAGTGGGTTCGTCAGCCAATAAAGTCATGGCTACTGTTTTCTGGGATGCACGCGGTGTAATCCACATAGATTACCTTCAGAAGGGAAGAACAATCAATGGCGAATATTATACCAACTTATTGGACCGATTTAATGAGGATTTAAAGAAAAAACGACCGCATTTAGCCAAGAAAAAAGTTCTTTTCCATCAAGACAATGCAAGAGTCCATACGTGTGTTGTTTCCATGGCAAAATTTCAAGAATTACGCTATGAATTGCTCCCTCATCCGCCGTGTTCTCCGGATTTAGCCCCGAGTGACTATTTCTTGTTTCCGAACCTTAAGAAATGGCTTGGCGGAAAGAGATTTTATTCCAACGATGAAATCATCTCACAAACAAATACATATTTTGAGGAGCTCGAGAAATCTAATTTTTTGGAAGGGATAAAAAAATTGGAGAAACATTGGACGAAGTGTATAGAGCTCAAAGGAGACTATGTTGAAAAATAAAATTACTTTTTATCAAAAAACCTTTGTTTCATTTAAAAAGTCACGCACTTATTGACCCGCCCTTGTATTTTGAAGCAGAAAAAGATGTGGCAACATGAAAGTTTTCATGCATCCTATTTACTAACAAGTCTCACAGAAAGATTACTCTGGCCCATATGTTCTGTGTTGCTAAGTACTTTTGGTGGTAGTTGGAGATGACTCGGCCTCAGCGAGCACTCCTCAGCGAAGGAACTAATTTTATGTGGAACTTTCCTTTTAGGAAGACGTCATCCCCAGCGGGAGGCCCCGGGGCATCTCTCAACACTGCCATCTAACTTGTCTGACACGTCATTCTTGGAGAACTACTTTCAGGGGATCGGCAGACTGATAGCGAATGTGCGGCATGTGAAGAAGAAGAGAGTTTGAAAGAGAGTAGGTATGGCCGGAGAAAGGGAGAGAGTACAGTCGAGGGAAAAGTGAGAGAAAAAGAAAGAGAATGAGAGGAGGGAAGGAGGAAGACAGATTTTTTACTGTCAATACTTTTTATATATAATAATCTCACAGAATTTAAGCTGGATTACTAATATTATATTTTAGTAAAAAAAAGTTTACTGCTTAAAGTAAATAGTAGCAGATCAGTAAGCCAAGTTCAGTAAATACTAACCTAACTAAGGCCTGAGATCGGCAGGCAAAAATTATTTTAAAAAATTTTAGAATAATTTTGGAAAAGAATAATTTAATCCTCTTTAGGACGTATTTTAGATATTCTTCAGTTAAGATATTTAGAATAGGCTTGCTAAAACTGAAGTATCTCTCCAAATTGACACTATAAAATCCACATTATATAATTTATGTACCCATTAAAATTTTTTCGAGAATAGTCTCCTCACCCCTGCCTCCTCCCTATCGTTTGACACAGCAACTTGTCAAAATCAACCCGAAGATTGACTAACTGACCTGGCTGGTCAGTTAGCCATAATAGAAGGAAGAAGAAATACTCGAATTAACGAAAATTATATTGGATGAGAGCTGGTGCAAAATTTAACTGAGCACTAAATAAAATGTGTAATTTACAATTACTATATGTATATAACACTATTTAAGATTATAAAGTAAGTATTAAATGTTTCTTTAATATTGAAAAAAGTATCTATTTTTAATGGGATTTAAAAGATTATTGAATTTTTTAATAAATGCATTCATTGACTGCGATTCTAAAGAATTAGCATAACTGAAGATGCTTCTATATGACAGACTTTATAAAGTATAATTCTATATTACTTAATTTTACAAAGATACCAAGACAGTATTTTGAAGTTTAGAAACATAATTTTCAAAAATAAAAATTTTATATTTATATGTTATACAATAACAATATTCATACTTTCATGAAACTTTATTTACGGTAGCTAATGTTTAATTAAGGCTTTGACAATTTTACTTGGGACACATTCCAAATGTTCCAGCTATAATCGAGGAAACAATACAGAAAGGAAAATTTACCTGAGCAACAGAAATATACTTACAATGCTAACAATTTTTAGTGCAATGAAACAGAATAAAAAATCTAACTCTCCCAGCCAGGACTCAAACCTGGATCTCCTGCTATCCGGGCCGGTGCTATTCCATTTATGCTACCGTGACAAGTCTGATAAGTTATTAAATTCCCTGCACTAGTGTCGAGAGTCTAACCTCAGAGGCAGACGAATATATTGTCTTATGCTCAGAGGAGCTGACATTATCAAGCTGTTTAAATGACTCTCGTTATTTACTTTTAATTCACTATTTCACTAGTGCGGGGAATTTAATAACTTATCAGGCTTGTCTCAGTAGCATAAATGGAAAATGCTCCGGCCAGGATAGCAGGAGATCCAGATTCGAGTTCTGGCTGGGACAGTATGATTTTTTATTTTGTTCCCTTGCATTGAAAATTCTTAAAATTTACGTGGGATTAAATACCATATATATATTACAATGGTATATACTTACAATGTTTTCACTAGCGCATAACGTACAAGCTTGATAATTAATGAATGAAAGCGGATAGAGAAAGTAATACTAAAAAATACAGGAATATGAGAAGGAATTCTCGCATTTATCTTACATACATTGTATACAGAAATGAACAGGTGTGGTTCAAAACCATTTCAGTGTATGACATCTTTAAAGTCGAATCATGCGTTAGCCGCAGCCGTCAAAATCACTCAAACGAAAGGTGAGCAGAGAGTTATATAACATAACTAACCAGGATGATGTCAAACCGAAAATTCAAATTGAAATATTTGATAACGTGAATATTCATAAAATATAAATAAATAAAAAGAATATTTTATCTCATCAGCACAATGAACATAAAATAAGTACATAATATAAACCTCACAAGATCTTAGCATGTTGAACAGAGCAGCACGATAAGAACAGCTTGATAGGGGACAAGAGTAGAAGTTATAATGAACTGCCTATGTGATATTTGGAAACATTGGAAGTGACGTCAGCTCTATGAATTTCTCTAGAGTGGTATCATCCTGTGTAGGTATTAATTGGTTATAGAGAGATATCGCTGTTAGGGGTACTTAGAGCTAAGGGGCGGAGACAAATCCCACCCCCCGACCTCAGCCTGGCGGGAGACTAGTGTTACATCTGCCAGAGGGGGTTGCTGCTCGCTTTGTTAATGAGGCCTCTTGCCGCTTAAACAGTTCAAATGCTTGCTCTGCACCAGCTGGCTCTCACAACCGCCCGCAAACTTCCCGATGCTATTAGCCATTTGTCTTCCGGGCCCCTTCCACCTCGTGACGTCATGGGGCCCATTTCTAATTGTTCACTCGGATAGGAAAAACAGTTACCGTCATACAGGAACACCCTTAACTCCCCTATAACAAAGAACATGACTGTCAATATAAAATCTACCTCTTCTTTCAGCAGTAATCAAACAGTTTAGGTTGGTCCCCTTCACGACAATAAAATATTTATGTAATTGAATGTAACCTATCTTACGCAGATCCAGCTAGAGACATAATCAATACTTCTTAATGACACACACACACACACACACCTATCCAGCATTTGCGGGTTTATAAATAAAAAAAACCGATAGTTGCTTCATTCGTGAAATAATTAAATGAGTGGGTTCATGATTAAAATCTGAATATAAAGTAGAGAGATTAATAAAAAAGAAAAAGTCCGTTAATACTTTTGTAAAAATAAGTGATAAGAAACATTTGATAAATATGCATAACATAATAGAATAGATATTTAAAAGTTATAGCTGACTAGTAAGTGAGAGGGAGGGAAGCGCACAAATATTGAAACTAAATTTGTAAATTCCTTCCATAAGCGTTTTTTTTTTTTTTTTTTTTTTTTTTTTTTTTTTGTAAAAATGTCATAAAGCATATACGTTAAAAAACATCACTTAATACTTTTCGTGACTCAAATCAAAATGAAGAATTTATGATTTATAAACAACTCCTTACCTGATTTCTAACAAAAATGAATTTAGGACTTTGCATTGAATAGCGTAAATGCCGATTTATATTTTTAAAATATGACATCCACTGTTAATATTCATAATAAATAAATTTATTACACTCGAAATTATATTCCTAAATATATTTATTAACATGCATTTTTAAAAACTATATATGTAATAAAGATACATTGTCACAAAATTGCATTTTACACCTATTTTGATTATCCATTTTTCTTAACACTAATAACAGCGAAGATATTAGGATTTTAAATTTTGGTCTCCCATCGAATTTTCTCCCTCTCAATCGATATGATCTAATAATAATTTTTTTTTCTTGCATTTTGCAAAAAGATTATTAAAATATGAACTTGGTTTCATTATATTAAAAATTGGGAATGCTAGGGCGCCTACAGAGAAATATACATGTGCATTTTTCAATAGTCGCGTCGTGGTACCAACGATTATATTTTGATTTCCCAACGACCAAAATTGATTGATTTGAAAAAATTCTAAATATAAAAAAATTGTAAGTGTTTTCGAGTACAGAATTCCATTATTCAATATATTTCAAATTTTTAATACTATTGATTAAGCCGATTAGAAATTTTTAATCATAATATATTTGCCTTATAATAATAGCGTTACGAAACTATGTTTGTCACAACTGGTCGTTAGGCCATGGAGGAAATACATGTTAAGGATGTATTCATTTTCGGCCCACGGCGCACTAGAGAAGGCGTCTGGTCAGCACACCATTCTGGCCACCTACTTTTTTCCTATTCTGGGGCCATATGTCACATTAGTACAGAAAGAATGAAAAACTAGTGTGCACTGTTAAGGTTCAACCTGGGGACCTTTAGCTCCAGAGTACAAGTACTTTAACCCCCTTGCCTGCCCTAGAAGCGTAGTTATAATGTAATATACTGCAACTTTCTAACATTTACATGCTGCAACATTTTAAGAAGCCACATAGCAAGATATTTAAGACTATAATAAAGAGCACCTCTATTTTAAAATGTAGAAAATAAATTAGGTATTTGAGCTAGTACAAATTATAAACAGATAAATTTTACGTTGACATCGATTGAAATGAATAAGAGGTTTAAAAGAAGACTAAATTGAACGATCGACAATATATTTCATATTACAAGTATTACTACGTTCGATCTAGACATACGATGCAAAACCTTCCAACATCCAGGGAATACAATCCTTTCTATTCAAAGTCCTAGGAATAATTGCAAACACTCAATTTTATGTATCCAACTCTACACTCGATCAAGATTTTAATATTCCTTTCGTCCAAGTTCTATCTCCACCCGCTTCACACTCTTCCACAGCAAGCTTCCATTTCATCCTTATCCCTGTCCTCGTACTACAACCCTCCCTGACGACTGAAACGAAGATGGCCTTGCGACCTCTTGAGCCTTACTGGGAGTAGGGTCAATGGGCCCCTGCTCCCTGCAAAGTGGTAATTTATTTTTCTTTTTTTTTTTTAGTACGCATAATAAATTAAGCCATCAAATTACAAGATGTTTTATATGCAGAAAATTATAAATAAAGATTTAAAAAAGAAAAAAGTTGCTAGTATTATATAAAAATGTCTAAAGTTCAATACGCAATTATACATTTACATCGTTTTTAACAATTTTTTTTTTCTACAAAAGGCGCTGAATTAAGAATATATTTATGTAAGGGGTAAGAGGTTAGAAGGCTGCCTCTCATCTTGGTCGGCTTGCGGTTCATCCTTCCAGCTGCCCTCCATTGGTATGGCATTTCCTTTGAGTCAAGCCCCGATGTTAGTATTAGCAGCTCCAGCGCAAAGGGCTCCTTACTTTCTTATTATTTTTTTAATAATACGAATAACTAAGTGTGCTCCTCGTAGTAGAAGAGCCGCAAGCGTTTAGACCGGAGCGCTTCTTTCTCTTTCAACTCAGAGGGCCATTTAACATGAGCATTAGATGGAATAAATTGCCGAGAACCGCCTGGCAGAGATAATTTAACACCTCCCTGAAAAAAATTCTCAACCCTTCTTTCTGCCAAGCAAGGGAGATTAGCATAAAGCACTTGGACGCATCTCATCACGTGAAACAGCCGGCTTACTTCTGTGTTAATATCTAAGGTAAAGTGCGGAAGGTAAGATATAATGCCGGAATTTATAAGGGCGGAAAAATATCTGTAGCAGAAAAATCCACAATAATTATACCTCTTTTCTACGTTCAATTATCTGTATGCAGTTTGTATATGTAAAAACGTTATAGCAAAAGCACTCTTTGAAATTTATATGTTGACAGCCATTTTCATAATATTAAATTTATTCATTACCCTGCAGTAAAGCTAAAAAATACTTTTATAATCCAAGGCAATAATTTTTTAAAAAGTTTTAAGGAGAATTCTCACAAACGGCTAAACTAATGCTGTAAGTTGGATCTATTAGTGGTCATTTAGAAGTTTAGTGCAAATGGGCTTGATTCATTCTGTAAAATTTGACTGTAGTTAAACTCAAACATAAATCCCTTCAGTTTCGTTCACATTTAAAATCAAATACATGTATATCAATTATTTTTTGGGTTGATGAGATCCATTCCGATTTCGCAACTCTGGCATAGCGGGTTCAAATCCTGTCCGTGACTATCTTTTATTCATTAGTAAATAAATAAATGGGTGCCTATAATGGGGTGGCAACCTGCAGATAGCTCTTCCCTTTATGACCCTAAGTGGTTGAAAGGGTGGCTAAACCTCATTATAAAAAATTAAAAAAAAAAAAAAAAAAAAACCGTTAATGAAAGAATAAGAGTTATTTTCACGCTTACTTCAAATTTATTTTTTAGTTGGAAGCTTTCTCATTTTCGGTTACACTATAACAAACTTGATGAACTTCACACCCACCTTACGCATTAGTAATCCTTAAGCTGTTATAATACAGCATTAGCCGTACGTATAAAAATATTTGTATATACTTCACTTATATTCTTAACTTAACGAAACTTAGAAACTTCATGACCAAAAAAACTATTTATAGGGAATGGGGTTTTTTAAACTCAAATTTTAAATATACGATCAGGATTTTACGATCAAATTCATTTTTTAATCTTTAGTATGTCTATCTTTAAAGATAAACGGTAAATTTTCTAACATACGCTGCTCTTGAATAATTACAATTGTTACTTTGTATTAACAAAGTGCTATTGTATTCCTCTACTTATAACCTATATCCAATACTTAATACGGTAAATAATAATAGTATAATAATAATTAATAATACAAATTATTATTTCTATTAATATTTGACCTGAAAGGGTAATTGAACTAAATTTAGCATAGCAGCGTCAAACAATA
The DNA here is from genome assembly GCA_000696205.2 of Oncopeltus fasciatus. Lineage (NCBI taxonomy): Eukaryota > Metazoa > Arthropoda > Insecta > Hemiptera > Lygaeidae > Oncopeltus > Oncopeltus fasciatus. Next base: position 518,731 of record KZ807370.1, on the reverse strand, counting down.
TTCACATCATGTTGTAGTTCCTACTCGTAATTAGAAATGTCTCCCTTTTTTCAAGATACCTGTAACAAAATAGGTAGGACATTGTTCCTCTATATGGAGAAACCCTTTATTGTGGAAAATTAAATTTGAATGCTATGAACTTCAAATGTAAATTTAGTTTATTATTTTACTGGGATATTAGAAATCGTGGAGTAACCGCAGGACAAGGTCTCGTGATGTTTTACTTTTTTTATTTTATTCGTTAATTTAAAACTTGTAAAAAAAATTTATAATTAAAATTTTTCAGAACTATTACGTACAAAAAATAAATAAATACCGAAACATTCACACACCTTCTCTTCTTTCGAAATGACTTCCATTCTAATAAGGTAGAGGTATTATTAAACAAAATGCTGCATTGAGTTAAGTTTTCTTCGTTATTTAGCGTTCAAATAACAAGACGGTGCCTGAATTAAAAAAAAAAAAAGTACCTTCTTTTAGTAGTTCAAGAGTAATTAAAACCCCGAAGGTAAAGGAAAACATTTATCCTCGTTGCAATTGAAAAATATATCCCTCAAAATAAAGCTTAGTCAATAAAAAGTAAGTGGTTAAATTATTTTTTCTCTTTTATTTAATTCCACTAATTCACTGGTTCACTATGTCAACGGCAACACTCTTGAGACTGGTTAAGTTTTTATTTTTCGCCAAATTATACAGAATGGGACTCGAACCAGCAGAACCGGACTTATCCTCATCCTTATTTAAAAATAAATAAACAGGGGGGGGGGATAACATTAACACAAAAATTAATAACTGAATAGAATAATTTTCTTCAATCTAGTAGACAAATCATTTTCCAATAATTTGATCATAAATATAATTTTCTTATGATTAAATAAATGCTTAGTAACTGAGATGCTGACTTTAGAAAGGGCATTTTGATACTTTCTAGTGTCGGGCTACATATTGGAATCAGTGGCTAAAAATTTCTTTTAAAACAAAGATGTTTGAGAAACGTACAAAATATTGGAATTTCTCTTAAATGGAATATAACTAAAATATTTGTTAGCTTACCTTTGTTGACGCCTGAAGAAGTTTCAGAATGCCCATCTGAAAAAAAAATAACACAATATTTCGATTATTTATTTAGTAAATCAAATAAAGAGCCACATTTCCTCAATTATATGAGCTCAGGAAAATACAACTAGAACACTCGAAAGATCCCATAGTAAACCTCAAAAATAAATACACACCTATATATATAATAACATGGTTGATGATTAGTTGGCCGTCTCGAATATCGTGTGAGAATGGTCGGGGTTTCGGCCAGGAAGAAAAAAATATACACCACAATTTGGAGTAATATTTTTATTTATGCCAACGTTTCGGCTTAGCTAGTAAGCCATCATCAGGGCTAAAAAGACAATACACACACATAACAATAATGCATAAAAATTGAAATATCTGTACAGTATTTCCTTTTTCTTTTTGTACAGATATTTCAATTTTTATGCATTATTGTTATGTGTGTGTATTGTCTTTTTAGCCCTGATGATGGCTTACTAGCTAAGCCGAAACGTTGGCATAAATAAAAATATTACTCCAAATTGTGGTGTATATTTTTTTCTTCCTGGCCGAAACCCCGACCATTCTCACACTATATATAATAACCATAATTTCTGCTCTCATTTTCAAGAAAGGAGACATCTCACCAAAACTTATATTTTTAGAAAGAATCAACAGAACATAAAGACGGATAAATATAACGGGAATAAAAGGCTTTCAAAGCAACCTGATTTTAATAAAATATTAAATGATGTAAGTGTAAATTAAGTTCAGTAAGCTGATGGAATAGTATAATTTTAAATAAATAGTCAACAATTAAAATAAAAAAATAAAAGTAATACAAGTTAACTATGAAATAAATTTTATAAAAATAAGTAATGTTTTCTTTAATTTAAAAATTCGTACAAATAAACTAAGCCATCCTAACCTACCTATTAACGTGAGCTAGAAGGGCTTCCTCCCCTTGGTTCGCCTAGTAAACGTGCTGCAATCCACTTGCAAGACAGAAAATAAAATATGTATCGAAATACTGAAATACCCCAACTGGCGTATAGAATCTGGCAGTTTTATATTCTAAGCCTGAACCACTGATTTCGGTAAGTAATTTAGTCCTTCCCAACTATACCAAGAGAACATGCATTGATCTAGGAAACATGTTTTCGCAACAACAAATATTTGGTAAATGAAGTGAATTAGAATAATTATTAATTGACTTACTTGAAAATAATACATTTAACTTTAAAACTTCAATATAATAACTCAAAATATATCTATTTTTATGAGTAATATAAATATACTTCGAGACTTATGTTTTAAACTCGTAAAATAAAAATAATATTTTCAATTATATACAGCTGGGGCGCCAGGCAAGCTCAGGGGTTCCGTACGGATCTCGCAATCCTGACACCGCGGGTTCAAATCCCGCCCAGGTCAATCTTTTATTTATAAATGGAAGCTTGTCCTGAGCCATGGGTGTTTAAAATGGGGTGGCAACCTTTAGATAGCCCCTCCCTCCAATGACCCTAAGTGGTTGCAAGGGAGGCTAACAAAGCAAAAAAAAAAAAAAAAATTATATTCAGCTTAAGGGAAGTTAATCAATAGGTAAAATGCTTTAGGAATAATATAACTTCCATTTAGGAATTTTTCGGAGAGTACCTATAAAGTACCTTTATTGTCTGCTCTATATTTCCGTTGCTCTCCGCCTGGGTGCAGAGCAAATTAATCCAATGATTAAATAATTGTCAAAGGATGTGGATAATGGTCCGCCGAGTTGAGGTGGATCTTGGGAGGGCGCGTAGGAGCGCGGTGAACTTCGGCACTTCCACTTTGTGGCCGACGGGCGAGGAGTTCCTTTGACTAAGGACTCCTGACACCATTCTAATTACTCAGCCAGCCAGCTCCTACAGGGAGGACTGTGTTTCATTCTCTCGTAGTTCGCCCCTCTCAGATTCATGCACGTTTTTACTATATTCGTACAGTTGGGGCGAAGGGGAACGTCATAAAGCGATACTTATAAGGTGATCTTATTCCTTTTATTGGAAACAAATATATATAATAAACTTATACCAAATAAAACCAGTCTTTAACAGAGAATACGTATTATGTATAAATATAGGAGAAATTTTAAAATGCATAAATATTTTATTTGGTTGTGGTATTTTATCCCACGTAAATTTTAAACAATTAATGAGTGGGAATAGAATAAAAAAATCTATCTGTCCCAGCCAGGAATCGAACCTGGATCTCCTGCTATCCGGGCCGGTGCACTTGCCAGTTATGCTACCAGGACGCGTTAGTTGTCTCATTCAATTCCCTCTACACTAGCAAGAGCCTAACCCACGAGAAAGGCGAGAACTTCGTCTTGTACTCGAAGTTGCTGACATTGTCAAGCTATTTGTCGACTCTCGTCATTTACTTTATTTAATTTTTTCTATATAAATATTTTATTTGGTTGTGGTATTTTATCCCACGTAAATTTTAAACAATTAATGAGAGGGAATAGAATAAAAAAATCATAGCAGGAGATCCAGGTTCGATTCCTGGCTGGGACAGATAGATTTTTTTATTCTATTCCCTCTCATTAATTGTTTAAAATGCATATTTTGCTTTTCCATATTACATATACAATATAAGCTGAAATACAAAGTGCCAACTTTAATGATTTTTTCACAGCAAGAGAATCATGAAGTGTGGCTTTTAAAAAATCTGATATAATAATTAGACTGCATTTTTTTTTAAATATTAACTTATTTTGTAAATAATATTATAATTGAATGTGGTGTCGCTGGTCATCTTATCTCCTCATATGACTTTCATTTATGCCATTTTTTTATTTATTTTTTTTTTACTATTCATTTTAATTAAAATGCAAAATTTTTAACAAAATGTAATATGTGTATAAAGATTATATAAAAAAAAATTTCTATTAACCAGCACATTACAAGTTGCCATGTAGAGTGTAATTACTAATAAAAGTTTAATTTAAAGAAAGTATATTTAGACGACATAAATTAAGGTAATTAACGAATTATATCTTTGAATAACAGATAAGGAAAATTGAACAAATTGGGTTCTCAACACGTCCGAAAGGAAGACTGGGTGAAGTACCGTCATCGCAGTTATACTCATAAATATTGTTAAAGGCTAAAGAATCTAGTAACCTGCTTCCTTACTTAAAGGAGGAAATCACATTTACCCATTTTTTAAAATTGCTCTCAAAATTGTTCAACGGCTGTGAATGGCACTGACATGAGGGAGAGAACGGCCAGTGTAGCAACTCCGAAAAAAGAAGAAAAGTCATACACAAAATAACAAAAAAAAAAACAACATATATTTATAAATTTAACTGGGTTCTCTTGTTACAGAAAATCACGAGGCCATCTCCGTTTAAGTCGCCGTGCAGGATTATCGGGCTGGGTTTGGGAAGGAGAGTTTATTGGCTATTTGTTTTCCAATGAAATTATTATTTGGCATGTAGAAAGGTTTCGATTTTTAAATTCAAAAGGTAAGTTTTGTATTCAGTGAAATTATACGATGAAGAATGAGGGATTATCTTAAATGCCAATTGGGAATAAAAAAAAAGTTATTTTGCCGGAGTGGGTGTAATATTTAGTTTAGAGTAATTGACTCGACACATAATCTCTTGTTGATCAAATAGATATATAAATCGCACAGAAATCAACCGATTACCTGCAGGTCGTTCTCCATTCCTCGTTTCAAGGAAGCCCTGAAATTGCGCCACAAATCTCCCCTCACTTTTTTACCTCCTTATCTTTCTTGATTTTATCAGGCCTACGAGGAAGAACCATCGAAAAAGTGACGGCATTAAGCTCTACAGTGCATTTTTACTGAACGAGTTAGGAGTCCGCGGTCACAAGCTACAAGGTCTATGAGCTTCACCATTATGAGGGGTGCTCAACCTCAACCTAAAGTTCACCAGGTGGAAGAACATCCCACCCTCTCAGTAACATATTCCATCGCCCTATCAACCCTTTCAAATAGAATACTGTCCCATTCCGCATAACGAAGAGACTTCATTCAACCTCGCCACTTTGAGAGTACGTCACTATAAGGAACCCAAAACAACTTGCCAATTGACAACTTCCACAAAGGCAAGTGACCAATAGAACCGCGAAACACTAGAAAAGAGTATAGAAATAAAAATCGGTTACAGCTAAAAAGAAAAATAATGAAGTGTCTGTTTTGTGGAGTCTAAAATTGTCTTACACTGTAAAGTGCTGGTTCAATTCCATGCGTTTTATCCTTGATTCCTACCTTAATGACCTATGAACGTTATATTTATTTTACAGATTACTATTGAAAATAAATGATAAAGTAAGTAGTAAAAAAATATAGTAATACATTCCGAATGATAAAGAGAATAATAAGATTCCAAATACTTATTTGAATGAACAAAGTGTTTCTTATTAATAATTCCAAACTTTATTGCTAGATAATTCCATTCTCAAAGTTCCTTGAATATGCTTGAGACTAATAAAGTAGGAGAGAGGGAGAAGAAGTGAATATCCTAGGATCAGACTTTGTTCACTTAGTCCTCGTATAAACCCTTTTAAGGGAACTGCAATTATGATGCAATGGGATAGTTAACAAGTGTTATAAATATTTTTACCATTTTTACCTAAAAGAAAAATTTAAGTTAAACTATTTTGTTTAATATTCTAAATTTTATAATGAACATTATTACTAGAAAATGCTTTTCTCTGTAAGTTGTTAATTGATTAACATTATAAAATGAGATTAAAAAATAAGTTATTAAAATGAGATTAAAAGGAATTGGGCATGTGGATTAGAAATTTGAAATTGGAGTTTACTATGGAAGAGCTTGAAGCGGGTGGAGATAAGGCCTTTGACAAAAGGAATATTAAAGTGATCAAGGGTAGAGTTGGACACATAATATGGAGCGTTAGCAATTATTCTGAAAATTTTGGACTGAAAGGATTTTATTCGTTGGATATTGGAAGGCTTAGCGGCACCTCACAGTTCTGCACCGTAGGTCCAGATTTGTCGTATTATGGTCTTGTAGATGGTCAGTTTATTTTCTAATGTGAGCTGTGAGCGCCTATTTATATGGCAGTATAAGAGTCCGTGGCGTCTGTTGAGTTCTTGTCGCTTGATTTTAATATCCAGTTTAGTCATGAGTCAAGGTGGAACCCAAGGTATTGGCTCAATCGCCTGGGAATAAGATAATCCTGAGTTCACTTTTTTGGCAGGTCGTTAGTCTGAAGGCGCTGCACTTTGTGTAAGAGTGGACTGAGTCCGTTGCTTTAGATCTTTGCATATCTGGCAACCTTTATAATTGTCGGGATGATTTTTCTGGCAGAGAGCACAGACAGCAGGTCCACTGAGGTGTACAATTCACAAAGTATAGATGCACACCTCGACACTTGACACATCGGGCTTCATACTCACAATAACTCTTTGTGTGCCCGTACTGCTGACATTTGTGGCACTGAACAATGTCCCTGCGGGGATGGAGCTTCTCTACCAGTATTTTGCTATGGCAGAGTGATGATACATTGTATAATTCTTCCACGTTTCTTGTGGGCTCCAGATCAACAAAGAACAATAGCAGTGGGGCCTTTACAGGTAAATCCCTGCCAGACTTGTTTAAAATTACGTTGATGGAATTTCTGACTTGAAAGCCAAGATCGGTAAGCTCGTTTTTTATGTCCTCAGGGAGAGTGGAATGCTGGAGATTGGGGATGACTACTATTATTGCACGTTTTTCCTAGGGCTAGTAAGTATGATGCTGCGCATTTATCTCCTTGAGATAACAGATAATAACTCTATAATTGTCAGGGCTGTCTGGTATAATTTTTGTGTCGCCCTGCCTATTAACGCAGGTGTATCGGCCGCGGTCAACGCGCTCGTCAAGTTGGTTGTATACCAGGCGGAAATTTTGTAAATTTCTAACAAAGATGGGGATGGTTGGGCAGACGTTGGGATGTGGTTTCAGCATCCATCTCTTCTCCTGCATATATTTTAAAGAGGCTGGAATGGGTTCTGGGTTGTGAACCTTGATGAGGTCTTATTTTCGACATTTTATATTACCTAGGGCGTGCTGGCAGTTGGTTATGTTGCCTCTCGGTTGGAATGCCATTGGCGGAGTGACGCCTCCTTAGGAGGATTCATAGATGCTCCTCTGCATTTACCTTTCCTTTATCCACTGGCTATAACTTGGTAGTAGTAAGGCATAACATAAATAATATAAATAGAGAGCGAGAGAGAGAGAGTAAGAAGAAAAAAAATTAAATAGCGAGCCTCAAACCGGGAGCCTAGGAGTTAACATTCCCCTGGGCTACTTGGCCAGCTGATGTTACTAGGCTTAGCTAGGAGCTTACTAGCCCTCCTACAGCACTCAGCTATCGAGGGCGGGTTCGCCTCTGCTGGTCTAATTGCACTGGCTTTTTTAAAAAAAAAAGTATTTCATTTTCACTCACTGAATAAGAGGTGATCCTGGCAACGAATTTCTGCGAAATTTCGCACACATGATTGACACTTGCCAGCATCAGTTTGCAAAATATGATAACAGCAGTCTTTATGCAACTCGAAGAATAAAGCTGAAAAGATGGAACATTATGCAGAAATTTTCACTGTTCAACGGCTTCACTGCTACTCTTTTAAATTATATTAGAGTAAATTGCTTGCTGGGCAATAGAGTACAAGATCCCGAGGTAGGAAGATTCTTAGTGGGAGAGAACCTCCAAAGAAAGTTTCTTTAACAATAGAGGAGGAGATTTCTACTGAAACCGGAGGCATATTTCAGGTGACCCTTTTGAAGACGACGTAATTGCTTCCAAGCATATTTGTAACACCAGAACATAATTAATTAAGCTAGCAGCTTATTGAAATATTTTTGTGTGATTAGAAATTCATAACTCCTATGCCAAAATTCAATCGTTACTCTATAATTATACATGTATTTGTACGTCAGAATGTATGTTTGAATTTCTGGGAGATAAGATGAGCTGGGGGAGAAGGTAAGTAAAGCAGTGAGGGCTTATTGAAGTCCGTCTCAGCCTACGAGAAGTACGGTCTCTCCTTTGAGGTCGAATGAGGGGCTTCTGACACGGCCATAATTATCCAGGGACCTTTCTCGTCTCTCGTGGAGTATCCGACTGATCTTACCACGCCAACATATGTATAACTTACTACCTTCAGACTTATGATTGGCGGAATGGTTGTGGGAGACAGAAAAGTGTAGAAATCCGAGCTTTCTTCGTACACAGCAGTCTAATATCCAATGAATAGTTTAATTTTACACAATTATTTATTTTATATATAAATTTAACATTTTACATCAAAATCTCATCGCTTAGTTAGGCTAA
>KZ807370.1:483041-508895 GCA_000696205.2 Oncopeltus fasciatus | reverse complement strand
GTAGTATAACTGGAAAGTACACCGGCCCGGATAGCAGGAGATCCAGGTTCGATTCCTGGCTGGGACAGATAGTTTTTTATATTCTATTCCCTCTCATTAATTGTTTGAAATTTACGTGGGATAAAATACCACAACCAAATTAAATATTTATAAAGTAATCTGAAAGATTTATTTTGAAAGATGAAAAAACTTTCATACGACTTGTAGTTAGGTCTAAAATGCCTACACTGAGCAACATATTACTTCTTACCATGCAGGTGTTATATAATTTATATTTTTATTTGTCGATGTAAACTAACTTCCCATTTATCAAGGCTGCTTTAAGCCAACAAAAATAAGGGAAATAAACGTTTGTTAACACAATTTTTCTTAGGTCATTTTTCCTTGTTAACCCAAACCAAATCAATCTATAAGTGACTCTTATATATATATATAAGTTATATAGAAAATTAAACACTCGCGGCTGCGATATATAGTAATCAAGAATGACTGAATGAAAGAAGTCTCTCTTCACTTCTCACCGACGAAGGGCGAGAGATCACCGAAAATTTTACTCCTTGTGATTTTTTTCTTATTCTGTGTGTGTGCATTGCACTCTCTACCCCACCTGTTCTTGNATATATATATAAATGAGCGAGTATTTATATATTCCTGTAGTCTACACACACACATATACATTATTCTTCATCAGCTTCTACCAGTATTCACGGACTCAGGCTACTGTACAGCTAGCTACGAGTGCCTTTCTTGTATTACAATTCTTGCGTCAATCACCACATTTATTACACCCATTGCAGACTAGACCTCCATTTTCTCTGTTTCCATTACAGATGGAAGTTATCTTATATGGAGTTGCAATTTACAGTTCTTCTAGATTATTATGGAGGGTTATTGCATTTTCTTCAACAGTTGTTGCAATCACTTTTGTCGAGCTCTACTAGTAAACTATCAGGAGATTCAACTTTGTTAATTTGTTTCATTAGAAATCTAAAAGCTTTAAAAATTTTAACTAATCATATATGAAATGTGCATCATGAAGTTAGAGATCCTGGCAAAATTCTAGTCAATATTTGGAAAATCTTTTGGGTTTTATTAGTTTGGTTTTAAAAGACTATCTTCTATTCTACAATGGAGTTAGAGAGTTCTTCTTAATATAAGCAGTGAATTTTTTTCCCATTAACACACATATATAATGTTCTTACTCTACTATTCATCGGCAAACATTTTCTACTTCACCCCACCCAAAATTAATTTCCAATAGTGGGACCTGTAGAAGAATTTCGTCGAGCTCTTTTCATCCCTCAATTGATAAAATAAGAAAAAATTACTCAATTCTAAAAATTTTACGTCTTAACTCATTAGAATTTATAAATAAATCAATTGTAAGAATATATTTAAGTGTGAAAATACCTCGAAAAGAATTCCTTTATTCATTTATTTAAATAAAAACATTAAGAAAATAAAATATTTCCCCGTGAAATTGAGGTGTGTTATTAAAAAAACCCATCACCAATTTTAGCATCGTAGTAAAGGAATATTTGTTTTCCCACTTTCTGTATAACATAAACCGCCAACCCTATTAGTTCGACTTGCTCTCCCTTTCATTTAATTTTACTTTTAAAAAACGAAGCCATGAAATTTAATAAAGAAAATAATTAATTGATGTTTCTATACCGTTTAATGTAAGTTTAAGTTATACAAATAAAATCTCAAATTTAGTCATCCTCAGTTTATTTTATGTTTTAACACATTTTATTTACAACAAGAACGAGAAAACTACTACTTTAAGATCTTTTATAAACCTATTCTAAAGCAAACTGGGAACCATTTGATTGCTACATGAGTTACAATTTTTTCATAGAGAATAAAAAAGGGGGGGGGGTTATCCAAACCCCTGACAGGGAATAGCCAACTAAATTAACCACATTCTAGTTGGAGTTTGGCATAGATAACGCCTTTTAGACAATAGGGCTCCTTCCAATACCTTAGTGTTGAAATGAACAAGAAAGTCAAACCTGAATAAGGTAAAAAAATCCGAATATGCGGCCAGGCAGACAAAACAGCAGGATCAAGATCAGTGAAACACTTCTGGGATGATGAAAGTACAGACATAAATAGAAAATGTACAATCAGGCTGTCATTGTATACAATGATTTCCAGTACATAGAAAATATGGTATTGTCAGGCAGATTCTCGATCAACTAGAAAGAGAGCGAAGAGCATGGTGGTTTGATAAAGCATGCGATAAGTCAATGTTTACTGTGTATTTGGGTATAGGCTCCATTATTTTTTAAATGAGAGTTTTTTGACCGTAGATATAATTTCAAGATGATTTTAGTTGGGGTTCGGTCAAGATTGATCCAAAAAAAATACAAATTTAAAAAAAGTGTATTTTTTATAAAGATTATCTGCCAACGTTTTGGCTTACATTATAAGCCATCTACAGGACTGTCTATCATGAAGATGAGAGAGGACGTCCTGTCCCTAAGTTCACATTTCAGTCATGGAAATCGGAATACGAGTCCAGGCATTTCAGTCATGGAAATGTGAACTTAGGGACAGGACGTCCTCTCTCATCTTCATGATAGACAGTCCTGTAGATGGCTTACAATGTAAGCCGAAACGTTGGCAGATAATCTTTTTAAAAAATACACTTTTTTTTTTTAATTTGTATTTTTTTGGATCTACCTTGACCGAACCCCAACTAAAATCATCTAATAACCTTATTTTTTTAAGCTTAATTACACATTAATTACTTGATTTTAGTCCAATTTATTCTAGTTAAGTTTGAAATAACTGTAAAATAAATTTGCAGTAAATTAGTTTTATGGAAACATCTATAAATATTAACATATCTAGAGAAGTACTTGCCATTTGTTAACTAAGTAAGTGAACCATAAGTTGGAAACGTAAGTTTCATTTCCACAGATAGCGAAGACTCGTAAAAACACTAAGTACGAAGTAAAGTTAACTTTGTAGTTAGGTCTTCCACAAAATATGTTATTTTTATCAACCTTCCTTTCCTACCTCCTTACTTTTTCTTCTAGCTATTAAACAATTTAACTAAATTTTGCGTTTGAGGTAAAAATAAGAAAAATTTACTTTGTTTACATAATTCAAAAGCTGTAAAAACAAATTTGCTTTCAAAAACAGAAAATATTATTAAATAATGTCCTTTCAACTTCAAATGTGTATACGTGATGATGCCGTACCAATTGTATTTATATATTAAATAACTGTTAATACTTCTATATTTCCTATGATAGTGAAAGCAATAAAGCTGAGGAAAAGGGCAAGACCTTTGACCTAAGAAAGTTGAGAGGCGGGAAGCCGCGGTTTGCCGGCACCTGGTGTAGCCCTGAAATATGACTCCTTCAGAATTCCGACAGTGGGGAGGACTAACGAGGACATAAATAACGTTTTTACCTTGAGGTCAGGTCCCTCCGGCCAGGACTCAAGAGGTGACCTGGCTCAAGAAGACCTCGACCTTTCCTTCTAGACTTCCACTAGTAAGGAGAGTACGTAGAACAGGAGGGGAAGAGAGGAAATAGAGGTTCCATACCATTGCTTCCGAATTCTACATTGTGAATATAGAAATGGGGACTCTTGAAGATGTAGAGACTTACATATTCAGGGAGATGAAAATAATCCTTGGATACCCTTTGGACGATAGAAGTTAGATAACGTGGAAACCTAACTACAAACTTTACGTTACTTCGTAGTATATGATACTACGATACTTCGCTATCTGCAGAAAGGCGTTCAGTAATGGAACCAACCCTATTTGAGGAATTAAAACATGTTTCCAAAAAATTATGTTTAAATCTGGAACCGAAAAAAATGTCGGGTTCACGTACTTAATTACTGAATGGAAAGTACCTCTCTACATTTTATTATGTATATAGATGTTTCAATAAAATTAATTCACTGCAAATTTATTTTCTAGTTATTTCAAACTTAGCTAGAATAAATTGGACTAAAAACATCTAGTTAATATGTAATTAAGCGAATAAATGGTTTACCAAGTTTACTGCCTAAGAACTTGAGGGTATCTTTTTATTTTTTTTTGTTATTATAACGGCGTGTCAATCAATGAGGGTACCTTTGATAATATTTATTAAAATATGACATTATGAATATTAAAATAACAATTCTGAATCTTTTTTAAAAAGCACATTTTGCAAGTGTAAAAGCCTCATTTTTCCATATATAAATAATCTTTAATGTTCTGAATTCATTTTTTAAAACGTATTAAATAAAAATGCATCAATGTATAATTTAAATTTGTTAATTCATTTTTGTTATAACAAATAAACACAAATCAAAATTTCTTCATCCATTCCTTCTATCAAATATTAAATCGTTAAATTTCTTCTTGTCTCTCACTATAGCTTTATATCATTTAGTAACGCCAAAAACTTTTTTAAAGACGTCTCATTAATTTGTTCTTGTTATAGCCCATCGTGACTCAGAAAAATTAGTTGGTCAAACCAGCATTTGTAACATTCCGGGTTTAATTTTTTTTTCTATAGGCAATAAAATAATTTTTATGTTCAAGCCGCAAAATTGAAAATTTTTCCATTCAATTTCATTTTTATACATTTTACTCAATAAAAATTAAAGAATTTTTGTTTAACTTTAAACTGAATATCTATTGTTTGATTAACGCTTCTAATTAAAATGAAAGAAAAAATTTGTAAATTATATAGAAAATAGATTTATTTTATAAAACAAAGGCCATCATGTTTGTCCAATTTTAAAAAAGCATAAAAGCATATTTATGCAATCGAAATTTTATTTTTCTCTGGGCTCTATAAAAATAACAACAGATCTTCACTGATGCTTCACTAGAGAAGCTTAAAATATGGATTGTATATATGGCTGTGTGTGTGTGTGTGTGTGTGTGTGTGTGTGTGTGTGTGTGTGTGTGTGTGTGTGTGTGTGTGTGCGTGTGCGTGTGTGTGCGTTTTAATAAATATGTAAAATTTAATATCCACAGAAGACGAATAAATATATTCGCATTAACTTCTTTTTTATTTTAGTTGTGAAAAGGATTACAAAGCATATTTTGTGTAAAATGCAATTTTTTAACGTTTATGTTCTATAACAATTTTACTAAAAAGACTTATTGTAGAAGAAATTTACACAAATGAGACTACGATGCAGAGCGCATCTTAAGCCTTTCTTCTCGGCCAGTCTTGAGCAAACATTAATGGCCGACAAATTCAGTTGCTCATTTTTGCACACTTTCTATACATAGCTTTAACCGATTATGCAGTTGAAAATTTTCTTACTTCAGCAATTCGCATTATAGATAAAACGCACGTTGAGCTCACTTACTATGGCGAGCTAGCACCCGGTTCGAGATGGCTCCTAGCTCGGAACAGCATAATGTCCATGTTGACTTACAGAAAGTTCCATTTGGCTTGATGAGTGGGGGTAGAGCAACAACAGAAAAGTTTGTTGTGTTTCAATTAGCTTAACCTCTCTCTCTCTCTCTCTGGAAGTGGTCGTTTGGCAAAGTAGTCATCTCCCTCCCAAATCATCGCCACTTTTCCCAGAGATGTGCCATTAACGGAACAAACAGCTTTGCAAAAATTCAGTCCTAGAGTTTCAATCCACCAAAGAAACTTATAATTATTTATATAATAAGTTTCCATTCCATGAATAAATAAATAGCACACTGATACTCTTCATCAGACAGTGATATGCATAAAACGTAAAAGGTTGGAAGAAATTTAATTTCCAAAATGTAAATACCATAAGAAAATTTTACAGGTCTAAAAATCGTATTAAGAATCTCAACCCTTTCCAAAATGGAATAGACATATGGAGGAGAAGATATTAATAAATAAGAAAGATGGAATACTGAATGATTTTCTCTTATCGATTAGTTTGAGACTGACAGAAGAAATCCAGATGACTATAAGACTACTTTACTTGAAAGTAGAAAAGAGATTGGGGAATGAGTATATCCCATCAGTAGAGGAGGTCTGAATAAAATAGGACTGAAATGGGGAAAAAGACAGGAGTCTGAATAGAATAGGCTTAGATTAACGAATGAATATTCTGTAATTACGAAATATTGACAATGAGAAAAGATAGGCCGATAGAGATTATAATGAAGCTTAATTAGAATATTTAAATTTTGAATAGTTATAGACAATTTATAATGGTTATACTATTTTTTATAAATGGTGATAGTGTTGCACTGATGATGATTTTCCTGTTGATGTAGGTTGATTGAATCTTATAGTAGAAATAAGTTGATGAATCATCTATTGAAGTAAAAAAATTGGGGGGACCAGGGTGGTGCATAAAGATTTATATGGTGTTATTATTACTTGGCGCTGCATTTTCTTGCATTCTTTTCACATTCCGAGGCTCTTGTGCTCGCCAAGCTATTGTACTCCTCAACATAGATGATTCTAAAGGTACTTAAGTAAGAAGAAAAGAAAGTTATTTTTTTAACGATTTTAGAAATTGACTGGTGACCTCTGATGGGTCTATAGTATGAGAGTAAGGAGTGTTGCTACTCTGTCAGCAGTAGTGTTGTATAATAGTGTTCCTGAATTGTCACTTTTGTTTCAGCTCTCCAGTGTTCGAAAATCCCATTTGCCTATATTTATGCTCATCTTAAATTAAACATGTGAAATCCTCATTGTATACATAGCTCCTTCATGACGAACTTGGAAGTATTGATAATTTCTTTACCTACGATAAACTAAGTAATCTAAGTTAGATGATTTTAGTTGGGGTTTGGTCAAGGTAGATCCAAAAAAAAAAAAAAAACACAAATTTAAAAAAAGTCTATTTTTTTAAGAGATTAGATAATCTGGATGGCAGATGCCAACGTTTAGGCTTACATTGTAAGCCAACTTCAAGGCTGTAGAAATACAATGTCATGAGAATACAATAATAATTGACAATAATATAATACAGAATTACCATAATGTAATGTGATATCAAAAGTATGAATGTAGAAAGCTATTTAAGAGAATTTGAAAAACATGCAGGCAACAACTTATTAAAAAAATAATTGAATAACATTAAAACAGTAATAAACCACACCTTTTTTTAATAAGTTGTTGTCTCCATGTTTTTCAAATTCTCTTAAATAGCTTTCTACATTCATACTTTTGATATCACATTATATTATGGTAATTCTGTATTATAATATTGTATTCTAATGACATTGTATTTCTTTAGCCTTGAAGATGGCTTACAATGTAAGCCAAAACGTTGGCAAATAATCTTGTAAAAAATATACTTTTTTTAAATTTGTAATTTTTTTTTTTTTGGATCTACCTTGGCCGAACACCGACTAAAATCATCTAATAATAATATCTACGGTCAAAAAACTCTCCTTTTTTAAGTAATCATAGTTTTTCAATGATTCATATAGGATGGACATTGATCCTCATTCTGGAAGGCTGGAAATTTGTCTGTCTATTCGATAGCACGTGTTCCTTCAAGCCGATATATGGATAAAATAGAGGGATCCGAAGATTGAACCTTGTTCAAGGCACATCTAATATTTTGTATCATTCTTCACTATATTTTATTATAAGTTTGCAACAGACCCACCGTATACTCATAAATTTCTATACACCATGAGTTAAACATTCAATATTGTAGTCACTGCCTATAATACGAAACACATTGTTGACAGATGAGAATTTTAAAATGAAAGTTTGCTATAACTGTGTTGAAAGTATATAACTTTCTGAAGTTATGTGATAACATATTGTGAAATGTAGTGCAGGCACATGTGGCTCAAGTGAAGTAATGTTCTCCGTTAAAAAGTAGAAAAGTGAAGATTACTAGCTGAGTGTATTGCTTCTTAATAATTGAAAGGACGGCATCATAATATCAGCAGATAACTGCTCCAATCCAAAGAGACCTTCAAAAACTCCACTTTTATATATATCTAGTAGGGTTCATCCATGTCACAGTTATAATGAGCACAGTTTTGTGTCAAATCCATAATTTCTCTTCCCTCTTGAAAATACATTCTGGCTATCCCCAACGTTCGTTAACTGAGACGTTCTACTTTTCTGGGTTTCTCAAGTGATGTTGATGTCAACTTGTAAATATAACGTCACGCCCAATCTGTATATTTCAGTATTTAAAAAAAAAAAGTATTTTTATTTTGTACTAAAAACCATTCTTACTCTGTTTTGGTAGGGAATAGAAAAGGTTATAATTAGTCAGTCTTGCATTATGTTTTTATTTGGAGAGCTCTTCCGGAATATTAGAACTCATCAGCTAAGCTCAGTCACAAATTCAACAGTGCTTAAGCTCACATGATGGCATATTAGATCTCAAGAGCACCTAAAAAATAAAAAACTTTGACGAAGAACAGGATATTTGTAGCCCTTTTATGTGATTATTTTTTCTTTCTAAAAGCAACTGTGAATTCCTAATTTTCTCCTAGGTAAATTTTATGTATAATTTTAGATATTTCTCACATCATTGCACGTGTTTGAACTTAATCTTTGATTGCACCTAAAATCATGTCTTATTTTTATATATTTAGTCATCCCCCCCCCCCCCGTGTTTTATATAATACATTGCTTATTTTCTGGAAGCTGTTTTTTTGGCTCGCTTTTCATATTTGCATTTCTTGTGATATATAATTAAATTTACTTATTATTTTTACATTTTATACCAGGATAAAGCAAATTTTTTTTTTCGAAATATGCCATCATTAAATCATCATATCGCACTTAAAAAGCCACTACACTTCCAAACCAATAAATATCAAAATCAATAATAAATATATTATAATAACAGTATTGCGTGTAAGCTTTGTGCAATCGTACGTTTTTATGTAAGAAGGCAACACACAAGTGTCAGTGACTTGTTCACCAGAATGAGGGTAAGCATTTATATGGATTTTTAACCACTCTTATAATTTTAGTTTTTTAGAAAGAAAACAATCTCGAATGAAATATGAATAAATTTAGTAAAATTGTAAATTTTGGACAATTGTAAATTAGTAACAAAATGAGAAATTTATTGGGGTTGAAATTCATAATGAGCATACAAATGTGCATTCTTAGATGAAAGAATTTCTCCGGTTTGTGCATTCATGAATCAGTAACTCGTGGTGAGGCAAAAACGAGTTTACAGGGTCTCAGTAGTAATAATACTAGCAATACATATATATATATATATATAATACGCANCTATTATATATATATATATACAGACTAAATATGTTCATTTTTTTTTCTTTATGGCTCATAAATAAATGTGGTTGATATATTTACCCTTATCCTCTTGGATTTACTTTTAAGGTCATCATTAGGAAATATTTTGATATTCGAACCGCCCTCTCTGCAGGGGAAACTCAACAAATAAGGGGATAAGAGGTGGCTCCAAAACCATTTGAATATGATAAGACTACTTTTCTGCTTTTCTAGACTTGAAATATAGTCATAAAACACTTCAGAAATGTTCTGAAATCATTGAATTAAGCTCTTGCCGATCTCTAGTTGAGTGAACTTCCAGGGAACACGAAAGTGTCGACTTCTCCTCACGCGAACAGTATCAAAGCATATTTTCATTTGAGATAGGATCTTTTCTTGGCTCCCAAACGGAAATAACTGTGAAATTTCCCATCAATTTGGTATATAAAGTTATTATTCAAAAGCTTTTTTGTTAGGGGGGAAATTCCTCAAAAATAATTCAAACTCTTTTCAGTCTATAAGCTCTTTTCTATATGTCAAATAATATTGTTTTCTAAGATATTTCATTTAATATTAATATATATGCAATTTAAATGTTAAATTAAGTAACTTCATTGCAAAAAAATAATTATGTGACTAATGTTTTCTACTAAAATATATTTTCTGAATCTAATGAGGTATCAGCACGAGACACTTAAGTAGTAGAGTGCAATATAGTTTATTTAAAATAATATAATAGTCAATAAATATTTTATTTGTTTGTGGTTTTTTATCCCACGTAAATTTTAAACAATTAATGAGAGGGAATAGTATAAAAAATCTAACTGTCCCAGCCAGGAATCGAACCTGGATCTCCTGCTATCCGGGCCGGTTCACTTGCCAATAGTAGAGGGAATTGAATGAGATACCTGGCGCGTCCTGGTAGCACAATTGGCAAGTGCACCGGCCCGTATATTAGAAGATCCAGGTTCGATTCCTGGCTGGGACAGTTAGATTTTTTATTCTATTCCCTCTCATTAATTGTTTATAATAGTCAATTTACATTTACTTATTTTTATTTAGTATTTCATATTTTACTAAGTAATTAATATCATTTATTTATTGAACACAAGTATTTTAAATGTATTTCTCCAGGTACGGAAATTTTAGAAAACGGGGGTTGTGAGGAAAAATCGGCACCTCCCCTTTTGGTATTTTCCCTAAATTCATAAGTACAAACAAAGCTAAACTCGGGCTATTTCTCTAAGACATCTCTACTGGTCAAAGCAAATCTGAGGGACAAGAAAGGCCGGGAACCCGAACAATGGCTGGGGATATTCTTGAGAGGAGGAGCGATATCTGATAGAGTGTGACTGGCGGCTGCAGGTGACACATTGACGCCGGCAGATGACTGATGGTGAGAGATGACCGCCAAGGACTCCCCCCCCCCCGCCACCAATTCCTAGCAGCAAGGCCTTCTTCACGCCTCAGCATAAGCCAACATTAGAATTTCTTATAGAGTAGCGAAGGGGGAGATATAAACTGCTCTTCTCTAGCAATAAATAATCTCTAATAATAAACAATTAATGAGAGGGAATAGAATAAAAAAATTTATCTGTCCCAGCCAAGACAATCCCAAGCTCTGGATCTCCTGCTTGCCGGGCCGGTATGCTATCCATTACACAACCGAGACGAGCTAGGTAAATTATTAAATTCCCACCACAATAACAGGACTATTCTATTTCCTTTCATTAATTGTTTAAAATTTACGTGGGATAATAAACCACAATCAAATAAATATTTATAATCTCTTGCTAATTGTTAAAAAGGCATCTGAAAGTTATTTCGTAAAGTTGAATTATATTAATTCATCAATGAAAAAAGAAGTCATCATGCATCAAAAACGTAAACTAATCATATTTCCTTCATTTCATGTAATGATAATAATCAAAATTATATGACTCATTTGATTCTTTAAAAAAGAAAATCACAGATAGAGAAAAGTAATAAATTTCCAAGAAAGTGAGTTTAAAAGGCAATTGTCAGAAGACAACCTACAATTATTGGCTGTAAATATTGGCTACACGAGAAGTGCTACGCCAATGAATGTAATGCAATTGGCTTGTAATTCACTTATATCGAAGAAGAGAGTGAGAGGGAGTTTGACCCAGCCTGAATCCCAGTTATCGCGGCAATCGACGGCGTATGAACACTTTAGTGCAATCAGTGAGCCAACCAGCGATACACGATACACCACATTGATCATGGCTGCTTGAATTGGAGGCATTTGAACGCCTTTTACGCCAGTTCGTTTGTGTCAGTCGTAACAGTTCTTCTTTTTGTTGATTTTTCATGACAGTAATTAATGAAAGTCCCTCCTAAATTGAGTAACGAATAAAATTTTTGTTGGTTTTTGCTTCTTTTTTTTCGGGGCAAAGGTGCTCGGATGGCCCAAGTGGTTGACATGCCAAAAAAAAAAAAAAAAAAAAAAAAAAAAAAAAAAAAAAAAAAAAAAAAAANAAAAAAAAAAAAAAAAAAAAAAAAAAAAAAAAAAAAAAAAAAAAAAAAAAAAAAAAGGTGCTCGGAACCATACTCTATATAGTTTATACTTCTGACGTTTCAACAACAGCTGATTCTCTCTCTGCTACCTTTGCCGATCATACGGCCATCATCGCGTCAGATCCTGATCACACAGTCCTGTACATCTCTACCACATAGCCGCTTGGTGCAAGATGTGGCTTATAAAAATAAATGAAAGCAAGTGTGTCCATGTCAAATTCACTCTCCGCACCAAGCCTCCGCTTAATCTCACCTTAAACTAAATTCCTATTTCCCAATCCAACTCCGTAAGATACCTCGGTTTCTACTTGGACTTAAGACTAACTTGGAAAGAACACATAAGGCAAATGAGACAAGACCTAAAACGACTCTACAGACTATTTATAGACTACTCGGACGAACATCGAAATTATCAGTAAACAACATATTAACAATATACAAAACTATCCTTAAACCTATTTGAACATAAGCTATAGAACTCTAGGGTACCGCTAAACATTCCAACATCCAACGCATCCAATCTTTCCAGTCCAAAGTCCTCAGAACCATTGTTAATGCTCCCTACTATCTATCCAACTCTACCCTTCACAATCACCTCAAAATCGATCTCGCCAACGACATAATTCTCAACCGTTTCTCCTAATTCCATTCCCGTCTCAAACACATCCTAATGCCTTAGCCAATGAACTATCTTCCCAAACCCATCCCGATAATCCTACAAGGCATCTTAAACGGAGATGGCCCCGTGATCTTCTGTAATATACATACATATATTTTATTTTATGTATTACATTTTTTTTTTCTCTCTTTTCGAAATTTGCGGCACTAAACCGTTCTCTCTCCCTTATGTCATTGCCTCTCACGGCCATCGGAAACCTTGTGAGCCATTACAAAATGTAAACCTATTTACAGAATGTAATAACCAAATAAATAAAGAAAAACATTTTGTTTTAATTAATAAGAAGCAAGTATCTGTTAAATTAGTTATAAGAGTAAAGTGAGTAATTATTCCTCAACAATGTTCACTTTTTAAGTGGTCAAGACACACACAAAGTGATGAGTATATAACAATGTTTGCCATGAATACTTTCACCGAGGAAAGGTTTTCTCTAAGCTGGACAGGCCATTGACGTTCCCCTAACTGCCCTAAGATAATCGATACCGTCAATATTATCGTATGGTGTAAAAAATAGTTTATTGTTCCGGGAGCTTCCAGTAGAAGTTAGACAGTTGGGAGAAAGGGTTTTCATCAATTATATAATATTCGTTATGCTACTAAAGTACATAAGTCGCAATAACGAAGATGTTTACCAATATTTTCAATTTGGCCTTCTTTTAAACGTCCATTAAACCGATTTCAGACAATAAAGAGAATAACTAACAGTTCCAGAAAATAATAAATATAAGTATTTCGATGGGTGTTAAATGTAATATTCTAAGTCTATGTGTAATGTCTCTCTTAATAAAAAATAAAATTAAAAATGTATTTAAGAATGCCACACTCTTCAACTGCCTGGAGTCAGTATAAGCTATCATACCTTATACTCTTACTGGTTTCTCAACTTTTCAAATTCAAATTTGCCATTGACTCTCATCTTCAATTGAAACAAGGGAAATTTTCTAGGTGGATTATTTTCATTTCATATTAATCACTCCACGGATAAAACTCAACTCATTCTGTTGAATCGAGTAATGAGATCCCAGTGTCTATGGATTGCAGGCGGTCTTTAGAATAACGCCCTTCAGGGAAGAGAAACTGTGAGATAAGCGGTGACACACGTGCCTCTGCTGGCTGGTCTGCTTCTTCGAGATTAATGGAGTTGAATACATTTTAATGCATTTCCAAGTCTGCGGCGGCGCTGTGCTTGACCTATCCAGTCCTTGAACTGTCTCTCTCTTCTCCCGAACGACCATTTAACTGCGGGATAATGGCTTTCTTGCCCTTGTCTCTATCTTCTCGTATTCATGCTTCTCCAAATTATCTAATCCTTCACTAATTATTATATATTTATGAGCCCATTTATAATTACTAAAGCAGTGTAGGCATTAAATTCTGCTCGCTTGTACCTCTTGACCTAAATATCATTTGAATTGTTTTGATTTCTTTGAATACCTAACTTCAGTCAGACTCTACTAGTAGCAGTAGTATTTCTAAATACATAATGAAAATGTAATTTTTCATTGAAGGTGTATAAATCACGTCATGGTACCAAAATTAAAATTTACTGGAAATCTGCTGAAAGACAGCAAGACAAGAGCTGCTAATTTTTAGTATATTCCTTAGTGCTACGATACCTAATTTTTAAAATTGAATATTAGTAAAAGGTCAACGTTTAATTTTTTCTAATTAAATAATAATTTTGAGAGTGGTGTCATTGGTCACCTTCTCTCCTCATGTGATTGATATTGAATGTCATTTTTTTTTCTAATTCATTGTGGTGATCGAATTACAAAATGTTTTAATTTAACAGAATGTAATAAATAAATAAAAGTTTAAAAGTAAGGAAAATTAAATAATGATTTTAGTTGTGGTATTCAAAACCACGTTAAATTTTATACGAGAAATGCAAACGAGTTAGTATAAAAAATTCTTACTACCTCAGCCGGGACTCGAAGGATACCCGGGTTCGAGTTCCGGCTGAGGTAGTAGATTTTTTAAATTCTAAATCCCTTGCATTTCTTGTATGAATATTCTATAGTTCTTTCGCAATCATATGAAAACCAGAATTTTCTTATATTGTAAAAAATGTTACGAGAATTGTGTCTGCATTATTCTTTATTATTTTTCAATGAATTATACAGTTATATTAAGTTTTAGCTTGTATTCATATATTCATTATTCGCCTCATTATTNATTTTATTACATATATTACATATTAAATATACCTTACTGGCTAATAAATTACATATTTTACCTCATTAAGTTAAAACAACTGCCGCAAGTAATAATTAATTTTAAGATTGTATGTCATATTTTAGCTTATCCCTACTCCTAATGATAATATTTTTCTGATTACTAGGGCAAAATACAATTAAAGAAATACAGAGTTAAAAATTATATAGCTTTTTATTGAGTTTTTGGACTATTAGTAAAATTTCCTACTTTAATTGCATTTTATTTTTAAAATACTAATGTTATATTTATCCGTTAATTCTAGCATGATCTTTAAAGATAATTTTAACAATACGGGCATTCCTCAAGGCAAAAATGTCTTTAAAATATATTCTGTAACATAAGATTTTTTTTATTATTTAATAGAATTAAAAGAAATTAATTTTACATATTTTAGATGTAAGCTGACACTAGAGCATGTTAAACTCAATGAAATCATTTATTATGTTAACACAATTATAGATGATGATTATTTTTTATAAAGCATTTAAATATCATCTGTTAATAGTAATTTTTAATTATCTTGTGCTTAACTCTGATGTAAACTTTGACAAAAAAATAAGATACGTAAAAAATGTTATGTGAGTTGACATTAAAAGCTATAAAAAGTTTATTCAGAGGTTTCATACAAACTTGCAACAGAATATGTTACGTAATTAAATGATCAACAACTAACTATGACATTTCCTCTACAACTAGCTATGCCATTAAGTCTAACCTTATATATCCCATGAATGAAATCCTAGATTTCTAGAGAGTTTTCTTACTCTGTCACTTCCTTGCTAACGAGCAGTTTGCCATATCCATGTACCAAACTGACATTTGCACCCTGAGCGATTTTAATAATTTAGGAAAGAATATTTCGTTAATGAAATGATCTATTCATAGTTAAGCGGAAAAGCAGGAGTGGGGATTATCAAAAATTTCAAGTCCGAGAACAAAACTTTTTATCAGCGTATAGTTGAAAATCATCTCTGATATGTGATGATATGATTAATAATAAAATCAGGATTTTATGTGTGGGGCATTACATGTCATGTATTGTTCAAATACATTCATTCATAAACTAGGATACTGAAGAATTCGCTTAGTCTATACATTTTCTACTTAACTGACTTTTCTCTTCTACTCATAGTTATAATATAGTCATAAACATTTATTTTGGTTAGAGAAATATACTTGATAATTTGTGTAGTTCCTATTTTCCGTTCTCTTTTTTAGTATTTATCAAATGTTAGAGTGAGTAAAAGTAGAAGAAGGTTTTTCAAGTATTCAAATGTCAAATGTATGATATCACTGCAACTATTACACATTGGAAATGTTTTGACAGAAAACAAATGTCATCAAATCGGGTGGCTTGAGTGTTACAGTGATGTCTAATTATTCTCACCCAGTGAAAGCTAATTTAAATTTCTTCTCATGATTTCATGGGCGCTCATGGAATTGTATATAGCGAAATTTCCAACTCCAGGGAGACCATTTTGGTTGTAATATAGTTGAGCGATGGTTTAGAGCTTCCAGCTAAGCCTGGTGTTCCGCGTTGGGATATTCCATATTCCATTAACGACAAGAGAGGTAGCACGGCTTCGCCTATCTTAAAGCACGAGGCCAGTCCCTACCGTAAACTGTTCAAGAGTGTATTTCCGTATGTATATTTATAGCTACATATATCTATTGACGTATGTATTATGAGAATAAACGCTATGAACAATCATTAATTGTTAATCAGCTGATGATGAAACAAAATAAGCATTTCTTACCGAATAATATGAATTATTTACTATTTCCAAAAATTATAACTTACAATTATGAGAGTTATCTGAAGTTATGTCAGTTAAATTTGTGTTTATTGCGGGTGTTACATTTATATCATTATTTAGAATATGAAATTATGGAAAATTAACTTTCATTACTACAATTGTTTAGATACATTAGAAAAAAGATAAGCTATTTCATTATTTTCGATTGTATTCAGTGCATCCTGCATATATATACTATAAATACAAATCAATTTTATAATATTTACATATATGGAATTCCTTATATACATTTATATAAGCAAATGCAAATATGTATTCTAAGAACTCAAGAGGGTATGTGGCATTGATATCCCGATAGCTCCTATTAGACATTGATCTCTCCGAGTTTATATAATGTCCGTATTGAGTATTAATGATAAATTAGTAATTTACTCTCTTGTTCCTGTTCACTGAATCTGTGGGAAAACTGCGAATTTTATGTACCTCCTGACATGGCTTTCCCGATCTCATGTATATATATATATTTCGACTCTTCATTAGGTACTATCAGTTAAGAAGCTTTTATTGGTAAACTTCACTGGCTGTTAAGTAGCCACTTGTGGCCTTAGACTTTTTGAAGGGTTAGTATGATGTTTTCTCCTCTTTTCTTAAAGTCTTTGACAACTTTCCCCCGAAAAGTAAGACCCAAATGGATTAAGAGCATTGCAGAATGCAAGAGGCAAGAGGCCTAGACTTGAAACTTTACTTCTGTAGTTCTGAAACAAAGCTGTACCATTGTTAATTTCCTATTAAAAGTAATGTATCAATCCAGAATAAATATAATACTTCAAATACCTTTAAAAAATTAGCATCGTGTATAAATGTGAATAACTTCATTTTTTAAGGAAAATCTTGTAACATAATCGGATATTAAATAGAGCACTAATAATTCCATGATGCTCTGTTAGAAACCCGAAGAGAGAAGGCTTTTAGTTCTATAATATAATGTTAAATAAGATTATACATAATTTTAAATGAGAATTTCTGTAATTAATGATTAAAAATTTTTGTTTGCGAGGATCCATTTTTTCTTTTTTCTTCTAAAAGGTCCAAGAGCTGCCAAACTACGTGTCATTCCCTGACTATTTTGAAGACATCTAATAATTAATGGCTCCTCATGAGATGAGGAGAAGAGGGTGTGAGACGACAGAGGCATTTTGGAATTTGGAGGAATGCCAGTAAGTAATCCTAAAAAAAAAAAAAAAATCTGTGGGAGTAGCTCAACATATGTGAGGGTTTACTTACATTTTGGTAAATACCAGCATATTTGTAATTCACTGTCACTTTGATCAAACTTGGAGTAGTTCCAAAGGTCTTAACTGGTCAGTTGATAGACTCTTTCTCACTGATGGAGTTGAGAATGTTTTAATAAATAAATATTCTCTTTGTAAGAAATTTTTTCGACCTCTAAAAATAGCTACAGCTTTAACAAATTAATTTAAACTAATGGTCTTCCTGCCAACGAACGTCAACATATAATATGAACTTGTCATCTATTTTGAAAATATAATGGCCTCATCATTCATATGCAATCCACAGCTATTTTCTTTTAGAGAGATCTATCTACCTTTATGTCTCTACATAAAGGTAGATAGATCTCTCACCTAGATTTGCTCTACGCACATTTTTGCACGCAGCAGTTCTACTCCTACACCCCGTTTATCTTGAATGAACTATTAGTGGGCTCAATCTAACACTCTTAGATAAGTTGTCCCTTTGTTAGAATAGTATACCAGTCAGTATACTGGTTCAATAAAATAAAATTCCTAATAAAAGTCATTACTTCTTATATTAACTAATAGTAAATACTATTTTCCCAGCCCTTATTTTTATAGCGGCACAAACTAATGAAATATATGACATTTTATTTATGAATATATTTAACGTATTGATCTCTTTTTAATTTTTAAATAACTTTCTACAATTTTTTTTAAATTTATTAGCTTAATTTTGCAAATTTATTAATTTACAATTGTTAATCATATATTCGTTAGTCATATAGCATAAACATATACAATCAATTTTTTTCAGTCTTTAATGATTGTAGCAATGAATTTTTACTATAAGTATAAATAAATCAAAAGAAATCGCTTAACTCTGATTTTCAAGAAAGAAACAAAAGTTAGAATAATGTATTCTTCATTATAATAATTTTTATTCATTGTCAAAATTTTTTCAGTTGTATTCCATTCCAATTTCTCTGTTTTTCTTCTTTACGGAAATAATATTACTTATTCAACATTAAATTAAAATAGCCATTTAATAAAATAGTATTATCAGTCAATTTTTTGATGAATAATTGGCGATATATTTTTATCATTTGCATATGCATTGAAATAAGTATTTTAAGATGATTTCGAATGATTCCTTTNTTTTTTTTTTTTTTTTTTTTTTTTTTTTTTTTTTTTTTTTTTTTTTTGGTAGCCTTTACATTTATCAGATTATTAATAAGTTACTGTGTTTTTCTTTTATTATCTAGTATTTCAGTTAGACAATACTGAATGCTTCAGATATAGTAGGCATTTCAAAACTATATTTAAAAAGTTTATTATCATTACTTTTACTTAAAATAATCTAATTATAATAAAGTTACATATTTATTTATCATAAGTAAAATTAATTGTAATTAAGCAGTATATATATATATTGTCTAACTTTCAGCTATGGGATAATCAGTGTTGAGGGTTACACCTTAGAATAAAATATCAAGATTCTTATGACGTCTTCTGTTCTAATGGGGAATTCTCTGGAGTTCTTTGTTATAGGTATATATTATGTAGGCTGTAAGTTATTACTACTACAAATGTTAAGTAGATATTTGAATAAAATTCTTTATGAAATATCTATAATTTTTATTGGCCGTGAATGGCAGTAGACTTTCATCAAAATTTTAAAAAATTGTTTTTATTATACATATGATATAAATATGAATTTGTACGAAATTTACGCTGTTTTGAAAAAAAAATGCATTTTTTAAATGTAACAGCCACTAGATCGTCGAAGGTTAAATGAGAATATTTTATCATCAAAGTCAGGACCGTCGTGTATGTCAAACTTTTCTCGGGGGATTCTTCTTGGAGAGAAATGAAAATTTATTGGCGATGAATGGGTGTCTTCTCACAATTCCTCACAAATGAAGACAAACGGTCTTCACCCACTTTGAGCTCTCCTTTGAAAAGGTTGTATTTCCATACTAATTGCTCGATTATTTAGGTGTCCCCTTCTCTCTCAAAGACCCTAAAACCATTTCAAGATCCTCTTACACATTTCAAACACTCTGGCATAAATTTGAATTGTAATTGGAGGTGTTAAGTATATATACTTTTTTTTTTTCATATTTTCTCATATATCACAATCGGTTAAAAGAAAATACATTTGTGCAGACAGAAGGATTTATTGTGTTCTCCAACAATTAAGTGAAACAGTGTAACTCAATACCAATTTACTTATCAGTTCGATTCCTATTGAATAACAAGCTTTACTACAGTTTAAATACAACTCTCTTCTCAGCTTATCATTTTACACTATATATTCAAATTTATCTTCTTAATAACCATGTAGACTCAATTAATATAAATGTTTTGAATACGGCTCATAACCTCTTTTACTGAACCTTCTAGAAAATAATATGAAAATGTATTGAAACGCTCGCAACAAGGTAATTGGAAAATAAAAGTATTTGCAATTTCATAGCCCAAATTTTATACAAAACCTGCCCGAAAATGAACTCGCAAAAACATACATACAAACTATATAAAAGTTATTATTTAATATGTGTTTAAATATAATTTTATTTTGTTCCCTAAATAAATAAAAAACAGAGATTATATTCGTTTACACCGATAGTGCAGTTAATAACAATTATGTTATCAAATAATATCCAATACATTATATAATCTATCTAGATTGCTCAAGCTGCTCTCCAAGGCAGATGCCCTCAATATAATGTTAAAGATTAGGGAAGCAGGTAGCGAGGTGTGGATCGAACCTGTGTACGGGAAGGGGGCAATTGAAGGATAACAGCTGCATCCTTTGCCTCCTCAGAAGAGAAGCTGGCTTTCTGGAAATCCAGATGAGAATGTTCCAGCCCCTTTACGTACCTTCAGGCCAATTTCCCGAAGTTATAAAACCAGCTCGCCAGCGGCCTTCGAGTCAGTAATAAATAAGTCAGTCTCTGTCTGTGACAGTTTCAGTGGCAAATCGTGTGTTGCGAGTGCTGGGCTGGTCGTAGTCTCCGGGACAGTGATAAGTGAGAGTGACAAGTTATTCTGAGGCCTCTTAGTAAATAAGTATATTTAATTTATTAATTTCTTTGTTCCTATAAATTAATTTATTATCAGTAAGAAATTTTCTATTTATATTTATTTANAGTAGATTCTAAGGTTATATTATAATTAATTTGATTATTTACAAAATAACTTCACTGTTTTAATTATTAAATAATTATTTGATTTAATTATTTGGGATAATAAATTAACTTATACTTATATTTTTAATTATTAGTGACCTATAGCCCATAAAAATAAGATGACTGATCTCAAAAGATGAAATCATTGACTCTGAAAACGCTCAGCTTTTAGAGAAAAATATGTGCAAAGTGACAAGTATTGGATATTATTTGATATTACTGACTTTAAAGGTTTTTTTTTTTATTTACTGAACCCAATACTTTTGTAATATTTCCAATAATGTAGAATTAAAAATAAAAAGGATTATGGCGTGTAACGAAGTTTTTTTCTTTTCATGGAGGGAGGGACTATATACAGGTTGCCGTCCCATTCTAATTAAATAAAGCATATGTATGGACATTGAGCATATTAATGACCCATTGAGCATCAATCTGTTCCATTAATATTAATAAATAAGGGGGAAAATTAAAACAAAAAAACATTTAATTAGTGGGAATTATAGAAATGAATTATGGGTATGAATAAAGAATTATAAAAGTAATAAAATCAAACCAACAACTAACTATATCAGCTTTTTGGAGTCCAGTTAATAAAAAAATGAATGTTTGATGGTTATGCAATTAAATTATATATTACATCTATTAACATCTAACAAATTTACCCAATAACCTAACAACTAACATAGCTGTTGATAACAACCTTTCCTGACTTAACAACCATTAATAATTAAACTATACCTAACATCTAACCAAATAATTATATTTAAAAACAATTTTTTAACATGCATAAATCTGAAAACAGCGTAACTACTCCTCTGGCTTACACCTAAGAACTATACCTAATATAAAACAACAGACATACCTGTTCCTATCAATAATAGCTAGAAAAGACAACCTAATTATAACTGAAGAATTGCAGAATTTAAAAAATACTCATCTTGAAACAACATTAAATGCCAGAGGAAAGAAAAAAGCAGGAGACGATGGCTCCAGGGCTAGAAGGATAAACTGGCAACGTAGGATACATTTAAAAATTGAAAAATGAGAGTAAATGATAGAGCGGACTACCACACATACAGTACGGCTTTCTATTTTTTTTTTTATATATAATTTGTTTTGGTTAGAGAAAAAGGTATTTTTAAACAAATTTAAATGTCGTATAAGGAAAAACCAGTTTTGCTTTCAGAAATTTGAATTGTTTGAATAATATAGATTTGTGGTTACACATTATGCTACAATCACAAAAGAAAATTTTATCAGTTATCACATAATCGAGGCGACATAGAAGCTTCATGGGATCCGTTATGGTATCGCAATCGCAGAATCAGCGGTTCAAATCCTGCCCTAGTCAAGCTTTTATCGAAAAATAAAAAAATAAAGCTTGATCTGAACCATGAATGTTTAGAATGGGTTGGCAACCTGTAGATAGCCCCTCCCTCTATGACCTTAAGTGGTTGAATGGAAGGCTAATACTTATAAATTAATTAAATGTAATTAAATAATCAGGAAAGTAATTTTCATGACGAACTGTAAATGTGCTTTTTAAGTCAGAAAATATTTAGTTTTTTTAATCCTTCTTCTGTAAGTGATAATTTAGGTTCAGAAAAATAGTTGGGTAGACTTTTTAAAATGGCTGGTTAGTTATGTAGTCAAAGTACTGAATGTCACTTTCTTGTAGCTCTGAAAGAAAATTTTATCAGTCATCACATAATCTGAAAAAATAAGAAATTAAGATTTTAAAGGGTCTTTATAATTCAAAACCTCTTTAAACTTTTATGTTTTCTAACTGTTAAATTAAAGCAGATATTTAAGATTTAATCAGGATGTTGTGACCACCCTTCCCCCTTACCAGAGGCTTTGAGTAAGCCATAACGCATTTTCTCTTATTCCCGTTATTTTCAAGATGTTTCATCAAATTATAAGTCGTCATTTACTCTTATTAATTTTCACCCTTAAAAAGCATAAACAACTTTCTTAGTTTGCGTTATTCACATTCCAATTCTTTCAAAATCAGGAGGCATAATTTGCCTCTATGTAGCAAGATAATAGATAAAACGTGAGGTGTAGCTGATTCCTGTCATAGTTCAAGCAATGAGAGGACCAATTTAAGTAAGATGGGATTGAATCGCTACTTTTCCCAACACCTGACTATCTTACAAGTACATAAATAAGCTGTAATATTTTTTTTTTTTTTTTAGTTTAAAGGGAGACCTTGAAATTTGAAAGCTTTTTCGTTATTATATCGTATAATTTACAATTTGTACAATTTGTATTTCTTCAAAATAATGAGATGTAACAACATAATTTAAAATTCAAGCAAGATGTCATATAAAATGCTGACGATTATGGACTTCGAAATTAATGATAGTCTGTAACCTATTAAGTATTTAAAGAGTATTAATTTGACGACAAAATAAAAAAAGGCTTTAGGGAACCGATTCTCAAAGAGAAAAAAAGCTATTTTCTTCATAAAAATTATTTGTGAGGTCATTCTTAAACAATATACGGGATTTCCTTCAATATGATCGTATACTGAGAGACAAGGGGTTAGGGTATTGTCACCGACCGGGCCCGGCATCTGGATTTACTGCCGAATGAAAGGCCCCACGGACCCTAGAAAAACCTAATGAAGACCTGGGAATGAAAAAGAAAGAGCCTGGCGAGAGATGGCGCTGGAAAAAGTGGGAAGTGGCCGGCGATGAGAAATGGGCTTCCCCGGTAATTAAGAAGACGGAGCTACCCCGATGTAAACACAATGTGATGGATCGTCCAACGCTCGGATTAAAACTTGTTTTCGACTCTACTCTTCTAACCTTGCACGCTCTCAATACTAATGCCTATTTTTGTGACTCTTCAACCCACTCTCTCTCTCTTTTTCTTGGGAATTCGTACTTAAGGAGTGAATATTTACCCCTAAACAATTAATGAAAGGGAATAGAATAAAAAATGGAACTGTCCCAGCCAGGAATCGAACCTGGCGCGTCCTGGTAGCACAATTGGCAAGTGCACCGGCCCGGATAGCAGGAGATCCAGGTTCGATTCCTGGCTGGGACAGTTCCATTTTTTATTCTATTCCCTCTCATTAATTGTTTAAAATTTACGTGGGATAAAAAACCACAACCAGATAAAATATTTACAAAGAAAAAATTAAATAAAGTAAATGACGAGAGTCGACAAATAGCTTGACAATGTCAGCTCCTTCGAGTGTAAGACGAAGTTCTTGTCTTTCTCGTGGGTTAGGCTCTTACTAGTGTAGAGGGAATTGAATAAGACAACTAACACGTCCTGGTAGTATAACTGGCAAGCACACCGGCCCGGATAGCAGTAGATCAAGGTTCGATTCCTGGCTGGGACAGTTCCATTTTTTGTTCTATTCCCTCTCATTAATTGTTTAAAATTTACGTGGGATAAAAAACCACAACCAGATAAAATATTTACAAAGAAAAAATTAAATAAAGTAAATGACGAGAGTCGACAAATAGCTTGATAATGTCAGCTCCTTCGAGTGTAAGACGAAGTTCTTGTCTTTCTCGTGGGTTAGGCTCTTACTAGTGTAGAGGGAATTGAATGAGACAATTACCATAACGCGTCCTGGTAGCACAATTGGCAAGTGCACCGGCCCGGATAGCAGGAGATCAAGACAGTTCCATTTTTTATTCTATTCCCTCTCATAAATTGTTTAAAATTTACATGGGATAAAAAACCACAACCAAATAAAATATTTATTTACCCCTAAAGATTAGCCCTTCCAAGAGCCAAAATGTACCTCATTTCTGAATATTAAAAAGCCACCTAGGTTACTTTGCCCTCATCTTACCCGGCATATTTCATTATTCACCTCCCTCTACTTCTTCACAAATGCTGATCAAAGAAGACAGATGCTGACAGAAAAAAGAAAACGATAATAAAAAGTCAGTCAACAGACATAGCATTAATTAAACTATTTCCTAGAGCTATACACAATTCTCTGTGCTTTCCATTATTAAATTTAATTTTTTGAAAGAGACGCCTTAAATAATTATTAGTAGAGAGTTTGTTGTGATCAGTTATAAATCGCGAGTAATAGTCAGCTAAAATTTTTTTAAATAAAAAAGACCGACTTAGTATATTTCAGAAGAATAGAGAAATTTTGACTTATCACTTAAATGATCAGTGGTAAAATGTATTCTTCCTGCATTACAAAATTAAACCTAAACAGCTAAAATTAATTTTATTCGATTATCGTGTTGCATAATAAAACTTAAAAGTTAATTAAAGTGTAATTTTTTTTCCGTTATTAACTAATTAATTCTTGCACTCGCTTCAGTGTTATAATCTATTTGTTGATATCAATATCAATGTATAGAATTTAGCTGATAACACTGAGTTAAAAATGTCTGCCTGACATCTTAAGAGGTGCAATTATATGATAAAAATAAGAAGAGAAAATTCCTACATGAGAACTATATCGAAAGGGAAATTCCCCGGAATTCGCTTAAGTGCAAGAGAGGAACTCTAGAGAGTCATCCCAAATTTAGAGCTTTAGCTCGAGCTGTGCTCTCATGATGTGTGATGTAGAAGACCTTGGAAACTTTACCAATTACCCGGAGTTGGCTTTCAAGTCCTGGGTCAACCTGGAGTCGCCACAGGCACCCCTGTAGGAACAGTTCCCTCTACAATGGCTTACAGGCCAAGAATGAGCCAATTCCAAAGTATTCAGAATATTGATCTGATTTCTTAGACACTATTAATATCATTATAATACTGATTTTTATATTATGAGATTAAAATTTTAGTGAATGTTATTGCTATTATTATAAAATTAATTATAATTTTATCTGATTATTTATCACTATTAAAAAAATATTGCCAGTTCAATTAATATGATATTGCCTGTTAAGAATATATTAATAATAAAATTTTACTTGAAGCTTGACTGTACATTACAATTCACTCTAGAACCTTACTTTCTTAAAATAAGTAAATTATCCCTATGAATTAAAATGTGATATAAATGAACTTTCCATTTCATATATATATATA
>KZ807370.1:448032-474022 GCA_000696205.2 Oncopeltus fasciatus | reverse complement strand
TATATATTTAGGATTTTTTTAGTTCTGAGAGAGAATTAAGATCTCAAAAAGATGGAGTGAATTCAATTTATTCCTTAGGAAATAAATACTAAATTTTTTATAACATAAATTCATGTATTTTTCAGATTTTTAAATGAATTCTTTATGAGGGGGGAAGTTTGCACTGAATAGCTAAAATAACTCTTTTCATACGAACATACTCAATAACTAAGAGCTAGAAAAGGTGAGTGAGGTCTCTGATTTCCCTAGGGATCAGCTGGGAGTTCGGAAATCAGAACTTGCTTTCAACATTTCATCCGCTGGTGGATGATATATCAACTGAATATATATTCTGGTCTACCATGTCAGCATAATTTCCCATAAATATTCTAATACTGTCATTAAAGCTATACAAATTTTAGAAATTTGTTAATAGAAATTTTGGTGTTAAAATAATAAGACAAATAACTTACTAGATTTATACGAACAACATAAAATGGAAACTAAGAGTTTACACCTTCCAATAAATATGTCATTGTGACTAAAAGGTTGTTAAGGCAAATTTAACAAAAATAACCTAACTTTAATAATCTATATATCAGCAGGAAAACATTTGGTAATTCTTTTCAATTTAGATAAAGGACTCAACTGATTCAGTTGAGATTTTTTTTTGCGAATTTAAAAATGTTGACAGCTCACGTAGATTATAATCTTACAATAATTATTGTTCTAATGTCTAACAAATATAATAATAATTTTAGTTGTAATAAAATTTTTTATATAAGATTATGGTAGCTAACTAATTTTTAATCGGTTATAGAAGTCATTTTCACTGGTAATGATAGTAGCCTTCTCGAACTAGATGTAGTGGCTTCAAACGAAGAAATTTTTCAATATTTTTGATTTTTCTTGCGTAATGTGTGAAAAATACTTGAAAAATATTTGAGCTATGTATCTATTGATCATTCTATGCACAACAACCCAGATACGTCTCCTTACATATTTAAAGGCAGTAGTCTACCTTCTAAATTATTCTGTACTTAATTACTCGCAGCTTATTTAGTCTATTACGGCTAAAATAAAAAAAAGTATCTTACAGATTTCCTATAAAGCAACTATTTCTCTACCAAAATTAATTTGAAATTCTTTACATGTTACTTTCAATTTTTTTTTTTTTTTTTTTTTTTTTTTTATCAAGAAAGAAAGAAAATAAACTTTATTTTGGAACTAACAGAGTCCCCTTGAATAACATTAAGACAATTTTACAAAAGGCCTTTTTTGGCCCAAAAAATATACATTAATATAAATAAATAAAACAAAATTTATTTATAAAAAGAAGTAGTCAAAATTAAATAATTACTTAAACAAAAATAATATTTCTTCGAGGCAGACATTGTAAGTTAATAATCCATAACAATATGATTGGGGAAAGAAAATAACAAAAACAAAGAGTTGACTTTTAACCGGTTTACGAAAAAAAAATGTAATGTGAAGTACACATTTAACGAAAATACCAACTCACATTAATTCCATTATTTTACATACATTCAACACGCGCATAAAATTCATTCAATCATTAATAAGCAAAATTCACAGTTAAGAAGA
Source organism: Oncopeltus fasciatus (assembly GCA_000696205.2). Classification (NCBI taxonomy): domain Eukaryota; kingdom Metazoa; phylum Arthropoda; class Insecta; order Hemiptera; family Lygaeidae; genus Oncopeltus; species Oncopeltus fasciatus. Next base: position 472,438 of record KZ807370.1, on the reverse strand, counting down.
TTCAGTCTGGATGGATAGAAGATGCTAAAAAAGGACAGATTTAAAAATGGAAAAAAAAAAGAGCACATCGAATATTTGAGGGTAGGGAGTTCCAAAGGCTACGTGCCTGAGCTAGGAAAAATGAAGCAGTTCTGTAAGAGGGACTGTAAAGATCAGAGGTACGGGATCTAGTGTGGCGTGAACGGACTAAGGAAATGAAGGTAAGGAGTTCATAAATGTAAGAAGGAGAATGTCTGGAGACTTAATTATAAAGGAAGAAACCAAGGAAGTAAAGTCTGCGGTAGGAAGGAAACAACCACTTAAATCTGTGTACCGAGGTTTCTAACTGAGAAAGAGAAGGAAATAGGAGTATTATTAATGGTAAAATTAGGTAGGGTAGCGAAATTAGGTAGGAGCTTAATTGGGGAATAGAACCTTATACAATTGCCTTTGACTTTGCCGCATTTAAACATAATCTGTTTTGAACAGCCCAGCTATTGGTTTTTTCAAGCCCATTTTTGATCAACTTTACTCCCGCACTCAGTTCCGAGGGGGGAAAGGTATGGTAATGTTGGAAATCGTCGGCATAAAGATGGTAAGAACAATACTGGATAGCGGCTGGAAGGTCAATAATGAAAGAACAAAAGAGGGTAGAAGACAGATTAGAGCCCTGAGGTACTCCAGCAGGAGGGGGAAATGTGATAGGTTTTTCAGGAAATGAAACAAGTTGAGAGCGTTGCGACAGGAAATAATGAAACCAAAGGAGCGAAGCGTTGGAGGAGGATAGCTTTTCAAGTTTGGATAGGAGCATGGAGTGATCGACAGTATCAAAAGCTTTTGTGAAGTACAATAAGATGAGGATTGTGACTTTTTGCTCTTCCATCGCACGTTGAATATCAGTGATCTTCACTAGAGCGGACTGAGTGGAAAATCCAGGTCCGGATCCAGACTGGTGGAATCCAGGATCAATGAGCTGGTTCGTTTCCATTGGATTTGAGTTAGTTTCTCAAGTGGTTTGGAGAGATTAGAGAATATGTATACTGGCCTAAAATCATTGAGCGAGGAAGGAGTAGGGATTTTACTTAGAGGTTTAACAATGGCTGTTTTCCAAGCTGTAAGGAAGATTGAATTTTTTAGTGAAAAGTTCTAAACGTGGACGAGTACTGGAAGGAGGACTGGTAGGCACAATTTTATTATATTAATTGAGAGACGAACGTATCCTGCTGTTTTCGTTCGGATTTTCATAATGTTTTCTAATATGTAGGAGGGGGTAATATAAGAGAAACAAGTTTTCGTCGCTGTAGGATGGGGTTACAGGGTAATCAGATCCGGTAGACTTACAGAGAAAAAGACGACGAAGCAAATCCCATATAGATTTAGAATCCGGAGCAGAGGAAAAAAAATCATCGTGAATTTACGTACTCTTTGCTTTCCTTATTGCTGATAACTGCTTATGACCTGAGGTCGCAACTTCTTGTATATTATAAAGCCATCTGAGTGCCTCGTGCGTTGAGTGGCCTTCTGGCAGCTTCTCGACGCCTTCTAAGCTTGCAAATCTCTTCCCTCATCCACGGAGCGGGTGGCCGACGTAAGAGGACGGTTTTAATAGGAGTATGCCTATTGAGAATGGTGAGAAGATTTTTCGTGAGAATAGGAAATTTACCATGGTATCAATGGAAGTCCCTGAAAACACTCATCAACTGCTTCCAGGTCGTCCTGAATGGTCTCAAATGTAAGACATTTAGTTTTTCGAAAGGATACATATTCCGATGAATATTGAGTGGAGTGAATATAGAGGTAGTTAAGTTACAGGATAGCTGAATCATATCATGATTGGATAGGAAGCTTAAAGGGTTTTGGGCTGAAGAAACGAGATTTTCAGAGGTAGCAATGACAATAAATGTCCAGCCAAGTGTTGGAGAATCGTGAGTGATGTGTAAAGGAAAAAAGGAACAGTTAATAAGTTAAGGGAAAAAAAAAACAAATTCTCGAAATATATCTTGTCTGTGGACTTTGAATGTAAATTGGACTTCAAATCGCCACAAATAATGATCTTTGAGAAAAAGGGAACAATATTTTGCAATGAAATTTCAAAGGAGAGGTCTAAGGGGGTTTGTGGAGGGCGGTATATTACCACGTACAGGATATGTTGAGAATCAATACAAATATATATAAAAAGGAATTCAATATGGGGATTAATTGAGGCGGGGGAGCATTCATGGATTCGGGCTCGCATACTCTCATGAACATAATCACCCCAACCTTGCGATCATCTCGATCATCGCGCAGGAACGAGGAAGGTAATATGCGTATTACTGAGGAAAGGATATCGGGTTTTAGCCAGGTTTCTGATACTGCTATTATTATGGGTTTAAAATTATCAGGAAGTATTCCTGGAGCTCATCAAAGTGTGCAGGAAGGGACTGAGCATTAACATGACACGTTGTTAGGACATTAGTCATACAAAGGACAAAGATAGGGTAAAAGTAGAAGCGTTACAACAGTTCTGAGTTAACAAATAGAGTAATATGGAATTATAATAAAAAGTGAGTTCAAGAATAAATTTACATAATGCAACACTATCACTAAGTATCAATAACAGATCGAGTTAGACCTAACCCAAGCAAATTCTCTACCAATAATATCCACGGTCAAATGGGAATTTGATTTCAAATTTTGCATAAATGACATATTAGCCTTAGACAGATAGCCCTCTATTGAATAAAAACAACAAAAAAAAACTATTCAAGTGGCGTTAATAATTACATTAAATTAAGATCAACATGTAAATGAGAGTTATATTCATGTTCGTATATATTCAACTAATAAAATTGTAATCAAAAATAAAAATTTTATTATAATTCCAAATAAATTGACAATTTTAAAGTAAAATCATATGTTATTAAATAAATAGTTATTATTAGCGCGCGCGCGCGCGGGTATGTATGGGTGCGCGCAAGTTCATGTAGGAGCGGTTTTTAGTTCGAATAAAGTTCCTAAAAAATTCTTTATCTTTCAATAATATTAGTTTACTACATAACGTTATTATGAAAGTGGTGTAAAATATGTAGGCCAATTTTAACCTCTTCAGAACAAACTTACATATAGTTAAATTTAAAATTTAAAATAACAAGAATCCGTTCCTTAAACTAGTAATATACCTATTTACCGTTTCTTCTTCCGGGTTGGACCGTGTCAAATTGGTGTTATTTGCCGAGCTTTCGCACATCATGTGAATCACAACTCTCATTCTCTTTTCAGCCCTGAAGAAGTCATCACATGATGTGCGAAAGCTCGGCAAATAACACCAATTTGACACGGTCCAACCCGGAAGAAGAAACGGTAAATANACAACTCTCATTCTCTTTTCAGCCCTGAAGAAGCCATTACATGATGTGGGAAAGCTCGGCAAATAACACCAATTTGACACGGTCCAACCCGGAAGAAGAAACGGTAAATACTTCTGACGACCGTCGAAGCCTACGTGAACAACATAGTAATATACCACTCGAATATGAATGATAACTTATCTAATACCTAACTTTAGATGGGGATCAAAAGGAGAGTTAGTTGACCGTAGATATTATTCTAAGATGATTTTAGTTGGGGTTCGGTCAAGGTAGATCCAAAAAACACAAATTTACAAAAATATATTTTTTAATACAGGATTATCTGCTAACGTTTCGGCTTACATTGTAAGCCATCTTCATGATAGCCCTGAATGTAAGCCGAAACGTTAGCAGATAATCCTTTATTAAAAAATACATTTTTTAAATTTGTGTTTTTTGTATCTACCTTGACCGAATCCCAACTAAAATCATCTTAGAGTTTAGATGGGGATATTTACACAACTTCCGGCGTTCTGCGTTTGAGTTGTGTGCAAGTGTGAAAATGAATAGACAGTGACTTACGGCAGAGAGGATCTGTTTTTCCTCTCCCTTCGTAGCTCCCTATCACAAACAGTAATCGCCTGCTATATATCCCGCTGACGTAGGAGCCATTGGAAGCCGTAGAAATTTCACCCGTGGAAGAGCACAGGAAGTGGTCATTCTTCATTAGTCAGTATCGAATTAATGAATAAATATCAATATACCTTTCGTGCCTTTGGACTAACATATTTCTCATGGGCTTTAACGGCATACATATATTCATGTCAAACATAGACGTATCTCAATTCAAACAGTACGAAAATATTTGAATTAATTTCAAGTTATTTAATAAGCTCGTATATAAATTTGTTTTATACACAAAGTTATTTAAGAAATAAAATTTAAATATTCCACATAAGTTAATTGAATATAGTTTGATTATTTGTCCCAGACTAATATATTCTTCTCAATAATTGACCAGGCATAATTTAACAGAATTTTTATCATTATTATTAAAAGATGAAACCTAATGAATACATTTTTGTTAAAGAAGTTATCTATTTTTCTCAGCGATTCCTATTGTAGTGTGTTCATGAACTTACATAGAAAATAATTGCAGATAACATTTTTTTTTTTTTTACCTAACGTTCAAGCATTCCTTAGAGGGAGGAGCTAACTACAAAAAGCCTCTCAGTTCTTAGCACTCATTTTACGAAGTAGAATCATATTTTTCGAGAAAAGTTTACCAAGATCGAGACTCAAACCCGCATTTACAGGCATATGGGACCGAACAGATCCCTTCTGTACTAAACATAAATCATGATCTCAGTTTATTTTAATGTTACAGATTATTTAAATATCTCCCTTTTTTTCTCTTCATGCATATTATTTATAATTTATGTCATACTAGCTCTCTTATAATAAATGTCTACTAAAAATGTATTATGGTTCTTCAAAGTTTTATTATATAATGACTGGACAACTATCTTAGAATTTTTATCTCTACAAATGCAAATTCTAATTTTCTATTTATTGAATGCAATTACTACCTATTAGATGTCATGAAAATAAATTTCTGTTACATAAAATAACTAATAAAAAAAAATGCAGAAAATATTTCAGAGGGGAAAAAAATAAAAAGATGGCAAAATTCAAAATTATCATGAGAATACATGCAATTTTAATATGGCAAATCATGGAATTAAAGTGATTTATAATATTAAAATGTTTTGGCCCTAAAATTAGTATTAAAAGTAATTATGGTATTTTACATAGAAATAACAGAAGAGAAAAACCTGCTAATCCATCCACGAGTAAAGCATTAAATAAAGGACATAAAAAAACAAAAAGAAGAATAATGTTTTTGTTTTGTGCACAAAATCTTATCTAGAGAGTACTATTTATAATTTAATTTCATTTAAACATTATATTTAAGATTTCGTGTCACACTGCTGCTTGAAGTTGAAAGAGTATTAGCAGTGACAGAAAACCGAATGTTCAACACCTACTTACTGAAGTTCTCTGCTTCCATCCATAAAGAGGTCTAGAATCTGTGCGAACAGAGAGAAAGAGAGAGAGAGAGAGAGAGAGAGAGAGAGAGAGAGAGAGAGAAAGAGAAGAGAAGAGAGGGATTGGGGGAGGCGGAGAGAGAATGGGGGGGAGAGAGAGAAAAGGAGAGGAGAGGATAGAGAGTGGAGGGAGACAGGGAGAAGAGGAAAGAGAGAGAGAGAGAGAGAGAGAGAGAGAGAGAGAGAGAGAGAGAGAGAGAGAGAGAGCGAGTATCAGTATTAGTGGTAGAGAGTGTAGAGAAGTGCGTGAGAGAAAGAGGAGGATAGCAAGAGAGGCAAAGGAAGATAAGAAAGAGAGGAGAGGAGAGATTTGACCTTTTACAGCCACTGAAGACGACCCTCACAAACTGAACGAGGCCTGAGGTTTAGTGTCTCTGTTACTACCCTTGCCGACACCCCTGGTCTGGCCCCTCTCTGTAGAAACGAGTCCACTGGACCATGACACAGATATCCTTTCTCTATGAGCCTGCAAATTATTTAATTATATCATAATAGGCAGGCCTTTCATAACTACAATTGTTTTAGCATATTTCTCTCAAGAAACTCAGCTTTTTTACTTTGGTGCCATGAGACTACTTTTAAAATATTTCTTCAATTCTTCACAAATCCAAATAAGCCAAAAATTAGTTTCTAAAAATGTTCTAGCAATCTAATCTATTTAGTCAGTAAAATAAAATATGAATACATTCTAGATTAGTGTGTATTCAAAATGCATAACCTCGATTTCATTACTATAATTATCATGGAAAAGAAGTAAAAACGTGATAAGTGTAAAATTGATCAAATTTTCTACTAGAAAAATAATTACATTTTTGTGCATTATATATGTATGAGAGTATATCTGTGCGCGTGGGGGTATGATTAAATGATAAGAACTGATGGTATAAAAGTATAGTGAACACATAAAAGGAAAAATTACAATGAGTAAAATGTTCGGGAAGACTCCAGAAGTTTCTTCATTACTCACTGACGAAGGGTGAGAAGTGTTCCCGAAAATTTTACACATTGTAGTTTTTTTTGTGCCCTTTCTCCCACCTGTTCTTATCGCATTCACGAGTGTTTAATTTTCTACATATATATATATTATATCTGTAGGCGGNATATATATATATATATACATTTTGCCAGTTAGAATACATAACGAATACAGACAAAATCTAGTTAATATACCAATTTAAATACCATCGGCATACACCAATGTTACTGATAACATAGGAAAGATTGTGCAATAATAATATTAGAGAAGTATTATTTTGGGCTAATTCTCAATTCAGCCCCAAAGAAGCTACCATTGAATGTGCGAAACCTCGAAAAAAAAAAAAAAAACTTTTCGGCATGATCAAATCCTGAAGTTGAATTAATGAATATTACTGGAATCTGTGGATGCCTACTAGAACAATATAGTAGTAACACAAGGTTGTCCATTATTTTTTTTTTATATTTTTTTTTTTTTTGCGCATGGACTGCCAGGGTCATTAGCGCATATTATAGTAATCAATCTCACTTGATTAAATCAGATTTCCAATAAAGGTTGTCCAGTTTGTGAGTTAAGTCCAGGAACAAGTGCCAAAATGAAAAAGGTTAGATTATCCCGGTTGATTAGACATAGTCGATGTCCAATTGTGTTGACTAAGTAAAGGCTCTAACGAGTGATATTGAATAACTTAAAAGTTCGCTGGAATATAATTAGTTTGTCAATAGCTGAAATTGTAAAAGGGGGAAATTTATTAGAAAACCAATTATATTTTTATAGCTAACATTGTCTCTATACATTTTATTATGTCCGATTTGACATAATGACGACAAAATGCGTTTTCCAACTTTTCTCCCAGGATTTTCATGGGAAGGGCTCATTAAAAAAAATTACTAATATAACTAACGACTTTTCCACTCTCGCCAGTAGCGGCTTCAGCATACTAACCGTGCAAACCCATGTTCCAGAAGAGGTACTTGAGAAGGGCTATGAGGAATATGGAAATAAGATGACTATATCTGTTGTGCTAGATTTGATTAAATGTTTGAACAAATAAAAAACAAGTTAACTATTCACAAACCACTGATTTATTAAAACTTAAATATGTTTAATGATTCTTTTTGATGATATATTAAAATAATCTAAAGGGTTATTATTATTTCTACCACCAATGAATATAGAACTCTCATACCTTATATTCTCCGTCTTCATTGGTTTCAGCAAACCATCTTCTGTTTGTTTGGTACCAGCCAACAGAAGATGGTGTACAGAAACCAATGAAGACGGAGAATATAAGGTATGAGAGTTATATATTAAAATAGCTAAGTAATTCACAGCGTAGTCATATTTTATTGAAAAGCAGTTTTGCTAAAATATTCAGTCGGGGTGATTCAGCTATTTTCTGAATTATAAACAAAAAACAGTAATTTTTTTTTTTTTTTTTTGTAGTTATCGTTTGGCTCCGGAGAATAAAATTACTACGAATAAAGAGATAATAAAGAGATTTTCAAATTTATATTATTTGGATAAGAGTTGTTTTATTATTGAAACAGTTTAGCTACATTGAAAATTATTAATTTATAGAAGCGGAAATGTATACTCAAGGACATTTTTTTTTCTTTTTTTATTCAAAGCGAGAAAAATAAATTTGTATATTTCCAGTAACCATCATTTAAAAATAAAATAATAAAATAAAAATTATATTTATGCAGTATATAACTCCCCCTTCAGTGTTATTTGAAACCATCTCTTGAGCGGTAGTCAGTTGATAATTAGACAAATTTTCTTCGAGGAATACGGCCCTATAATAAGACTATAGCTTTTTTTATTTATTATTCAAATTACTTCTACGCCTGTAAATATTTTAGGGAAAAAATTCAACTGACTTGTTTTCTTCAATTGTGTTTCTGAAATTATTCCATATTTTGATTTCAGTATTTTATCATGCAACCATAATCCGAATATAATGATTATTATTTTAATAATAAGAGAGGGTTTTAAGGATAATGGAGTCATATTCACAATCCATAGATCTCATTCAAGCTCTTAGCTAAAAAGAATACAGAGGCTAGCTGTTCCTTTTTACATTTATATATACTTTATATATTTAGACCTAGAAATTTCCTGGAGCTTCTCACCAGGCTCCCGTCTCATTAGAAACTCATCCCAGTGTCTGCTCTTTATACCGACGAAGTACCCTTTTCCAGAGGAGAAACCAAAGAACCTCCTTCATACTGTACTGTTACTTCTTGATGAAAATTTTCCCAGGGTAGGATGAGCTACCCTAGATGAGATACAGTCTCAAAGACCACTTGGTGCCTCTACCAAGAAGAGGTCTTTGAGGCAGTATCTGGGTGTCTAGGAACAACAAATGTGGATACAGGAAACGAAAAACCAATAAGAGAGGTACTCAGGAGGCTACCAGAGGGGATGCTGAGAAAATCATTAAAGATATGAAAGCTGATGGTGTACATGAAGAAGTCCTTTGTTGTCACCCGTCGTCTTAGTTAAAAAGAAGTCTATCGTCTATTGAATAACGTCACGAAGAAGGACAGATATCCTCTACCTAGATTTGACGACCCTTTAGACACTCTAGAGAGAAGCCAGTTATTTTCAACATTAGATCTCTGGAGTGGATACTGGCAAGTTAGCATGGTCTTGGAAGACAAAGAAATACAGCAAAAGACGCAAGATTTTTGCAATTCACAGTGATACCGTTTGGGCTTTTTAACGCCCTAGCAACTTTTGATGAAGAACGTTTGAAGGAGTTAATCATGGAAAACAGGTCTTGCATACCTCGATGACATCGTGTTCGGCAAGTCCTTCGCAGATCATCCAAAGAACCTAGAGAATGTTTTCATGCGATTCCGTGCTTCCAACTTTTGTATGTACACATATAAATAAAAAATACGTACATACTTTTTTTTAATATATGTAATTTGTTTTAATAATAATAAAATATTGACCGGTTGGAGCTCGGTGATCAAGTGCTTACGACACTGACTTTCAAAAGTCGAAAGTTAGTATATTGCAGAGCTCATTTAATTTTTTTTTCTTTCTGTCATACTGTTTTCTTATGACCCACAGGATTCCTTGTCCGGGTTTTCTCCTCGGGACTCCCTGCTCTAATGTTACGAATGTTCATCTAAGGCACTGGGGTTCTAAGGGCGGTCCTTTCCTTTTTTTATTGACTGAACGTAGACTATTTTATCCTCATTGAAAGTTTTCTATTTACAATTTATGTAAATTCCATATCTATATCAGTTAGCAACTATAAAAATTGTTATACTTGTTTGTTAACCGGACTAAAACTCATTCCATAGAATTTATAAAAGCAGATTCGTAATTGCCCTCTCAAGATTCATTTCATTAAAGAACTTCTTTGTTCAGACATGCCCGTAAGATCTAAGTAAAAAGAAGGGGTAGCAAAGAAGGATAATTAATAAAAAGAAGGAAAGGATTTTAATTCCGTTTGATATAAGTTGCTACGTGGCTGATGAGAATTTGAGGGCATAATAGCCGGGGTCCTCGAGAAATGGATGAAAAGCTTAAGTCGCTTTAATCTAAACTTCATTCCACAAAGATCAAGACTTTGAAGTTATCAGTATAATTATCTAATGGTTACCTTACTTTTCACTGTTAGATTTTGTTTTAAAAAAATTAAAAAAAAAAAAAAAAAAATTTTTTTTCCTTCTGAAGGATCCTAAATAAAGGCAGATAATGATACAAACCGAATGAACCGATTAGAAAAAGGAACTTTCTTTTGATTAAATCTTTTAAATAATCATTAGTGACATAGATTTTTAAATATTGAAAAATGAGATTATTTTTCTATATTTCAAATACATTCCAAAAATAGAGGAAAATATACAGAAATTTTTTTTTCTAATTTGTCAGTTAAGTAATATAAAAATAATGAATATTTATTAGGCTCTAAGAAAAACCACCTTTTAGGTGGATAACCATTGCAGATAAAATAAAAACTAATAAAGCAAGCTTATCTTTTTGGTAGGTTGACAGGATGTTTAAGCCATTTGCTTTTAATGTAAGCATGTGGTCTCGATGAAATTTCAGTCCCTTGCGGTCAAAATAGGCGTTTTGTTGATATAAGTATAACAGATTCTGTATTTCATTAATATTTTATTTGAGTACATGATGTTTCATTATCGTGTATCAATAGTTGGTCTTAAAAGGAATGGGTGACCTCATTTTTACACAAAGAGTTTGTCTAAGAAAGTATTTTTTAATAATTTTATTGATTGAAAGGGTTTTATGTGAAATTCATTGGTGACTCCCCAACATAAGAGAATATGTTGAGAGCTTAGTATTTTTTTTAAATTTGTAGTTATTCATCTTAGGTTGAGCATTTTCTGTTTTCTTAGTTTCATAGTTTAGTCAAATCTTCATCATTTTAAACTCAAAGAAATGACCTCAATTTCACACCGTTTCAATAAGTTAATTCAATTTTCTAAAATACCTATATTGAAGAATATAATCGAAAAATGCACGATAAACTGCTAATATTATTAGATGATTTTAGTTGGGGTTCGGTCAAGGTAGATTAAAAAAAAAAAAAGTTAACAAAAGTTTATTTTTAAAAGATTATCTGCCAACGTTTCGGCTTACATTGTAAGCCATCTTCAGGGCTGCCTAACATGAAGGCGAAAGAGGACGTCCTGTCCCTAAGTTCACATTACCATGGCTGAACAAACGATAAACTGCTAAATTTGTATAAATAAACTTTTTTTAATATTTTACAAAAATATTTACTGAGTATTTGTTCCATTTTCAGATTCTTGTCTTGAATTCTAAATAAAAACATAGCAGGATGTTATGAACTCTATTTTCTAGATTGATTAATAGTTTTATCTAAATAAAATTAACTGAAATGTTTATCCGCTGTACACTGTAAATGAAATTTCTCCAAAGAGACTAGAAAGGATTTGACTGATTTGGGATTAAGTTTCAATATTTTGTCATCTGTTCCAACAATGTGGGTTTTAATGGTCTAAAATCTCCAAGAAGTTATATTAAAAGTCTCCAATGCTTTTTGTCACGCCTGGAAGGTGCAAGGTGCAGCAGCATAAGAATTACACCTACCTGTATTTGTTTATAATAATGCATTCTCTATACACCATCCGCATTTATGTACAATAATCCACCTATATCTTGGATGTTATACTACCTCCAGGTAGGTGGTAAAGAGTTTAAATCACAATGAAATAACCGGAAATAAATATATGAGAGATTTTGTCAATCAAAACAAATTTTGGGACCTCAAACTAATAAATATTAACTCCATCATTCACAAGCGTTAGAAAAGAAAGACAGAATTGATAAAATAGATACATCACTGATAAATAAATTGACAAACGAAGGATTAAAGAAATCAATACAAAAAATATACATAAACATAGCATGGCGGACACACTTCGACGTTGATAATTGTAGTGAAGGACTTTAAATTAGAAAAAAGAAAAACAGAACTACCGAAAAAACTTTATTAAGTCAAAGAGACACACTTATAAAGCAGCTACAAATACATCAGAGCAAAATATAAGTCAGACTATGTAAGGAAATTGATGATTTAAGCAAAAAAATAAAATTATAGCATTTAAAAACTGATGAGTTTTCTAATACCTAGAACAATATCGAGTAGTAGAAGAAATTATTTGTAAGCACATAACTATTAAGGAAACATTAATGTCGAAAAATATCGGAATCGCTGACGGATTCAAAATAAATCTTATTAGAGATGAGATAGATGGTGAAGTAAGATCTGAAAGTGGAAATATATTCCAAGAGACAGAATGAAAAATTTCACATTTACTTGGTGAGAACTGATTATTCACTAGTATAGTAAAATCTAGAGCAAAAATAGAAAATATCAATAATAATATGTATAACTATAAATTATAATCTAAACACGGTCACTATCTCTAAATAAAACAAATGCAATGTAATAAATTCTTTAATAAAGATATAATAATAGTTATTATTAACACTAAGACATATATTATGTCATAAAGGGAACAATAATATATTATAAAATCCTATTAACGAAACTAGGTGGATTGAATAATCATTTAATTTTGTATAATATCCTAAACATTATTATGAAAAGGGATGGTCACTAGTAAAACACAATATTTATAAGCTAAATAGTTTTTTTTTTTTTTTTTTTTTTTTTGGGGGGGGGGGAAGAATGTTAGAATTATATAAACATATTATTGTTTGATTTGTATATATAGAATTTAATATTGTATGCCTTTTACTGGTCACGGTCTGCATTTCAACGAGAAGAAGAAGCAAGAAATATCTTCAGTCTATATGACAGTGTTGAGGCTAGCTTCACATAAGAATAACATGACAATACTTCTCTAACGAGGACGTACAAGTCTAAAGTTTTTGAAGAATAATACTCAGTTTAATCATTCCTTTGAAATATATGTGTAAGAAAAGAAATAAGTAAGCAATAATGAAATTATCCAATGAACTAATTACTAATTCTAACAATTTTCAATGTAGGACAAACAAGTGGAACAATTAGATGTTTTATGAAAGTTTTTGGCTACAAATTAGTTATAATATGCTTTAATGAGCTTTGGATGAGTTGGATTGAATGGAGAGAGCATGGTAAACAAGGAGAGGTTGGCATATTGATTATGTTAAATAAAAAGTATAATGTAAAATCTATTAAAAGATAATTATGGCAGAATATTCAAAAATACTTTTCCCGGGCATGACCCTGTCGAAAATTTAATTTTTGCCAAACATTCGCACATCATGAGATTGATATAGTTTATTCAAGGCTAAATAGTTTATAATGAACATATCGCGATTTAATTAGAGTCTATAGTATTGATAAAGACTAAGGAAGAAGGTTGCGGGAGACCAGACCTGTACGGGAAGGGGACAGTTGAACGAAGCAGATGTTTCCTCTGTCATGGAAGGGAAGTAGGCTTTCTTGGCAATCCGTTCAGACCCTTCTAGCCTCTTCTTGCCAGTTCAGTTAGAGAAAAAAAAAACTCCAGCAGCCTCCGTGTCAGTGATAAGTAAATCTCCGCCTGTGTTAGTTTTAGTGGCAGATCGCGTGTTCCGAACGTACATAGGGCTGGTTATGGCTTTTAAATGCTTAACTAGTTATCATGACGCCTCTTTGTAAATAAGTGTAATTATTATTTTTTTGTACAAATTAATTTATTTACTTAACAGGATTCTGTAGGAAAAATGCAGAGCTCTCGGCAATTAACTTTACATTGGGTTTTTCATGAGTTTAAATTATAAAACCACAAAAAATTTAGCAGAAAAACAAAAAGATATTAAAAACATCATTGTAACTTATCACAGTTAAAATGAAAAGAATTAGAGAATACTTAAATAACATAGAAGCTTTTACATATAATTGGTATTTGATATAATTAGGATTTATTTCGTCTATTATAATTTTAGCTTTTAAACATTATCGTTTTAATCATTTTATATATTAAATAAAATTGAGTTAATTTATTTGGCAGTACTTAAATTAATAATTATCCAACACAACTATCTTTTAAAATTTTGCGAGGAAATTAAGATTTTAAATTTGCTCCTCCTATAACCCTTTCTCTCATACAACACCAATTTCATTTCAATCATAAACAAACTCATCTAACCATATGCAAAATGAAGATACTATCAAAAATTGGGTTTAAATTTTTTTTTTAGATTTGGAACACGAGCGCTTATAGAAANTATAATTAAAAAATGATAAAAAAAAAAACATTTTAGCCCATCATTATTAGCTTGAACATCTAAAACTCATGATATTTGGTTATTGGTTAGAAGATCCCTAGAAAAACTAGCTATTTCTCCCTATTATAAAATAAATTTCTTGTACTGCCTTGGCAGAGTTTTCAGTAGAAAAGAGATTAAATAATCTTCTATTTTTCCTGAAATATAAGTTATAAATTTAAAATATGACTTTTAAATATTAGATTTGAAATGAGTTAGAAGCTTTATTTTTCAAGTAATCGAAGAGCAAAACTAGTTTTTTTTATAAAACTTTCTTAGATCTTTAAAACTGTGTATGTAAAATTGGGGTCATCTGTAATCATCCTACTTTTGATCACATATTCATCTCGTACGCGTACACCTTCTAAGAACAAATCACACATTCTGAAAGTGACGAACTATCAATTTTTCTCTTCAATTTTTCATTCAGATTAAGCAGGACATGCATTTGAGCCGTCTTAAAATGAGGGCCATGTAAATGTATATATATATATATATTTGTGTGTATGTGTGCTCACAAAGTAATAGGAACATAAGAGAGCATTACAAAAATCGCCTTATACGAACATAACAGAGAATTTGAACTTGCAATCAAAAACAAAATCGTAATAGGAGTTTAGTGGCCATACCTTTTAGGCTTATTGTTATCTCCTACTTCTTAATGAAATTTTCACGTTAATTCTTATTCATGACCCTCTTTAATGGAACATGGGAAGTTAGATCAACTGAGATTTCTCAACTTCTACATAACAGATTTTTTTCTTAATCCTAGAAAACAAAAGTTATATTCACTGAAAATTTTTCAATTTTTTCCCCTTCTAAATCATGAAACAAAATTATGCCTTCCCTGAATCGCAAGACAAAACCTTGATAGTTTAAATAAGAGTATTTATACAAACTCTATATAATCCGCTTTAAAAATAAATCGCTGAATTCATTTCAAATCTGCCGACACTATTGATATAATCGACCCAAAAGAATATTAAACTAGGAAATTATTATTTAAAAATTCGTACAAACAAATTATTCAGGAAAATGTATGCAAATTGAGATTAATAATTGAACAAACTCTATTTTAAATGACCAATCGCATGATCACGCTATGAAAATAGCAGTAAATACAGGCTCTTCTCCTTGTCCTGGATGTTACAACTGATTGTATGAAATTTAATCAAACTTTTAATAGACATAATTTTCCTTGGAGTTGTTGCTCTTGTGCCATCCCTCACCCCCCCCCCCCCCAAAAAAAAGAAAGAATTATTAACCACAAATATTTAATATAAATATTCTTCTTCCATAGTGAAGTCGTAACTATTGAATAGAGGAGAAAATGTTTTAAGTATCTTTGGAATCCATTTTTAACAGTGCAAAGAGAAGGCATGTTTTAAATACATTAAAAGAAAAAGACAGCCACGCAGGAGCACTGTAAACTCAGTATAACTGTTAATGAATATTCCTATTTGAACATCCTATGTCACGTAATCAAGTTCACTTATGACATATATCTGTTTCCAATAAACAAATCTGGGTTCAGTTTCATTGCTTTAAAATGAACATACCACCCGTTGAAGTGAAAAAATAAAAATATAACTTTTTTACTCCCCCTTGACACTGTACTGTTGAAGACTGGGGAAGTAGGAGGCGGGTGGTCCAGACCTATAGGGGGGGAGGTAAATTGAGGATGTCAAATGGAAAGAGAATTCGGCTTACTGAGAAACCCAGATTAGAACCTTCTATGCTCATCTCGCCAGTTCTACGAAGATAAAAGCAGCTCACTAGCAGCTCCCTGAGTCAGTGATAAGTTAGTCCCCGCCTGTGGCAGACCGCGTATTGCAGTGCGTCGGACAGGTCGTAGCCTCTGCGGTGCCGATAATAGTGAAAATTGACAGTGATAAACAAGTTATCTTGCATATTTAAATTATTTTTACTTATTAATTAATGTATTGGCTATAGGTAATTTATGTTTTATTTATTTGTTTATTAGTGAATAAGGGCAGTAGCTGCAGTAGGTTAAGTTGTAATTTGTTCGTATAATTATTTGTGTTAACAAATTAACTTTAATTTATCTCATTGTTCTTAATTATTAGTGACCCGTAGCTCCTAAAAGTACAGTTATCTACCCCCCACACCTATTAGTATCCTGTCAACAACAATCTTAGTCTTTCATTTCAGATTTAAGAACTGCATGACAAATTTCGTTTGTAAACACACACACACACACACACACACACACACACACACACACACACACACACACACACACACACACACACACACACACACACACACACACATATACACGCGCACACACACATATACACGCGCGCGCGCGCACACACACACACACACACACACACACACACACACACACACACATAAATTTTAGTCACTAGTCGTTTTTTAAATTTAGTAAGCAGAATCGGAGAAAATATCCAAATAATTTGTCATAAGAACAACCTTAATACATGCATTTAGTAGAGGACTTTGATATAAATATTGATGAAGTACTTTTAAAGTCTAATAGTCATTTTTAATTCTATTAGTAAATCATAGAAAAGTATCAGAGTAATCTATCTATATGAGTGGAATAGTATCGGAAATAGTATTCATGAGAGGTCCAACTTGAGTTTTGACGTATTCTGCTTTGCCATAGATGTTGTACTTCGTGCAACATTCCTGACCTTCACAAATTTTATTTGCAATTTACTTAGTAATAACTTGCTTACTTAAAAATTTAAACTTTGTTGACCATACGATCTAAATAAGTAATAAAAATAATGTATTTACATCATCCTCTAAAACTTCTAGAATCTTACTATTATCCATTATTATTATTATTCTAAAATTATTATTATTTCTCCATATAAATTGTTTATAATTAGTATCCCTATTAAAATTTTCAAATACTTAAAATATTCAGGTGTACTATTTTACACTAACAACTACTGAAGAATTATCTGCCAGAATTTAAAGCATTTATTTTACAAAAGGAGAGTTTTTTTACCGTATATATTATTAGATGATTTTTACTTTCTCTTAAAAAGCTATAACACTTGAAGTGATCCAAGAGCATTAACGCCCAGCAGTCTGCCAGAAAAAAAGTAAAAAAATAACGGAAATATATTAGATTAGTGGCAAGTGTTAGTGATGAAAGCTTTATAATATTTAGATATTGATAATCATTATTGTAGCTATAAGTCATTTTACTTGATAAGGGCTGAGGCTTATTTATTACATTTCAATTTTGTAAAATAAATTTTAGTTACTCTTGAAATATCCAATGTTTTTATTACAATATGGAGGAAATAATTTTTTTTTATTGTAATATTTTATCCCACGTAAATTTTAAACGATTTAGAGCAAGGGAATAGAATAAAAAATCTAACTGTCCAAGCCAGGGCTCGAACCAGGATTTCCTGCTATCCGGGCAAGCGCGTTATCAACGTTACTTCTGTGCAATTAAAATAATGGAAACTTTCTAAAGACTATTTGAAATGGCAAATAACAGTTCATTCAGTAAAAACATAGAACTCAGTAGAAAAATAGCGCTGATTGCACAAATAACTCACTCACTTATTCAGTATTGTCTGAGAGAAGATTAAACAGAGTCGTTGCGCGAGGACGGAAGGGATGGGGAGGGGGGTAATCTTGGCAAAACAAGCTGGAAGGCGATAGTCGAGTTCAGGATTCAATAGATCAGGCTGATATATGTGTTTGATATTGGCCAGAGGATGGAGTCCATGCGTCAAGGTTTCCCCAACTTGGAGATTGGATCGTACATTCTCATCCAGAAGACAACTTGTCTTAGCCATTAAATTCAGCTCTTTTTTCCTCTAATAATATTCAATAAAAGAACTATAAATCAAGTTTCCGTTACCCAATTTTATTTTGTTGAAACAGAGAAACGAAAAAAAGTATTTTAAAAAAATTTAGAAGATACCAAAATCTAATGAAAATTTTTTTAATATTTGGAAAAGAAATAGGAAGTTTCATTATGTAATATAGTATTTTTATTTATTTTTCAAGTAAATATAACGCAATATTAAAGAACCATGTAAATGACAAAAATATTTCATATTTCAATTTTAATTTTAAANGGATGCTCCAGAAGTGTTTTATAAAAGACAAGCTAAACGACAGCGATCTTACAATACATCGGATTGACTTAATTGAAATTTGGTGGTACAAACCTCTTTTATTTGTCAAAACACTAAGAATAATGTTTTTTTTATCAATTTTGTACTTAAAATATTCTAAAAGAAACATAACAGTATTGTTTTTTGTACTTTCACTTTTCACGTATAGTATAACTACTCTTTAAGATTAAGTGCTGTATATCTCAAAAACCAGGGCTAATAAAAATTTTTCAATGTTATTTTCGTTTTTTTCATCGCAAAATTAGTAGAAATAGACTAATTTAGTGTAGGAAACATTCAAAAAATATTTTTTTGTTGTGCAGTGTTATTAGCCAGACGTGCAGACCACTACACTATGTAGACCCTAATCCCGTTGTGTCTGAAGTTTCTCCTTTGCCTTCATCCGTCTTAACCTGTGGAAGGTTAACATTTATGTTTAACAATAATTTTCTTTAAAACGAATTATAAGAAGGATGTGTAAAAACGCAAATTCTATGGTTCCTCATATGTTTTAAGATAAGGACCTAATTCGGTAAAGAAGTTTTTCATTTCAAACCCTTCAAAAAAGGAGGGGTTTAGAGGGAAACCAAAATTTATTATAATATTATTTTCATTATTTCATTTTTTTTTCACGGATGAAAAACTGTGGGGTATAATAGATGTAAAATATAATTTGCTAACGTTTATGTTCTATAACTTTTTTACGAAAAAAAATCTCATTTTATCAGATGTATCTTTCAGTATAATATAAAATTCAAAATCAAAGTTTGGTCTCTTTTATTTCTTTTATTTACCTCTCTTATTGTGCTTCAATTATATTTAAATGAACCTACCCAATTAGTGTTTCAATGTTTATTAAACATCATTGGATTTTTGTTATTTTTCTTCATTAAGAAATCTTGATTTAATTATTTTTCCTTACTAAAATTGGGGTTTATTTTACTACAGTGTGAAATAGAAGGAAAATAAACATTGTAATATAAGGGCGCCAGGCGCTGCTGGTTCAAGTCCCGCCCAGGGCAAGTTTTTATTGATATATATAAAAGCTTTTCCTGAGCCATGGAGGTTCAGAATAAAATAGAAACCGGTAGATAACCCCTCCTACCATTATCCTAAGTGGTTGGAAGGGAGGCTAACATTAAAATTTAAAGAATCATGAAATACAAATAAATTGATTACTTAAAATTTGAGGAAAGAAAATATATGAATGAAGTTTGATTTATTTCTAAAGAAAAAATGTGAAAAGTTAAGAAATCCACATTACTATAGTATTTTGATCTGGCATTATCCATATTTTTGCATTTTTCAGAAGTAAACGGATTTAAAGTCTACCTGTCACAAAAACTTCAACTTAGGTAAAGACTTGAAACCAAACCAATTTGGTAGAAAAAAATATTTGGAAATATTGTTTAATACAATCAAGCTTTTTAAGCTAATTTAATATTGAATAAATGGTTTTTTTTTTAATTGATTTTTTACTAAAGATAACTTTGAGTTGAATTCAACGAAGTGAAGATATATAACAATCCCTCTGGCTAAGCCGACCATACAGAGCTAGAGGGAAACATGATGCCAGTTTTTTTTTTTTTTTTTTTTTTTTTTTTTTTTTTTTTTTTTTTTCTTTTTATTTTTTTTTTTTTTTTTTCACAAAAAAAAAAAAAAAAAAAAAAGTAGTGATCCAAGTTTTCTTGAAAATTACATTTAACCTTATGACATATATTAGGGTATAATGCTTGTGTTAGGTAATCTGATAAGTTTGTATAATGCTATATAAGTAAATGATAATTGTGTTGTAAATTAGGACTAGTTACGTCACATGAGTGATATTATGAATATCGTGTAGCATAATATTTTATACAAATGTATCGGTTTAAGAATCGTGACGGAAATGGAGAGAGAAGCTTCAGGTTAACAGTCACTTTGAGAGGCAAAATCCCTACCCCAATTTGAAGAAACGCCACAAATTTAGGGGCTTTTTATAAGTTACATTGAATAAAATACAATAAATTCATTTGTGGCTTGACTTTCGGAACTGTTTCGATATTCCTCCAGTTAGTATTTGGCCTGACGTATGAATTAAAACGTGAAATTGCTGTAAGGACATAGGGAGTGCTTTCTATGCGTATAAAATAAATTACATTGAAGTATAAATCCTTCCCGAATGATGTTTATCATCAATCAATTGCAAAGTAAATTGTTAGTTCTTTTTTTTTCTTTAGGTAATAATTTGCTACTTTTAGATTTCTGGTATAAAAATCTTTGCCAATAAATAAATAAATTTCAAAAAAAAAAATAATTTCCTGGAGTTGTAAGCTTATTCTTTTACTTCTTGCTTAAAGCAAAAGTTTACCTCCCAACATTAAATAGTTAACGGGCTTCAAGTGAAATTCTTAAGTGGAGCGTGCTCAGAAAGTTTGTTACAACCTGCACAGCAGTTGGAAACTCTTTTCAGAAAATAGCAATGATTAAACCGTCTTCCCTAATGAGGAGTAGATGGTACACTTTTCGGATGAGGAGGGGTAGAAGGAAAGGGGTGGGGGTTGTGTCGTCAGGAGAGGGGGGGATCTCAATTAGACGAAGGAGGATCCTTCTTCCATGCTTTATCGCCTTATTTGCCAGCCCCAGCCCCCAGCTGCAGGTTGATAAAACATCTGGGACTAGAGTTTTAGAGAGCCCTTGACGGCGCGATAAGAGATTGTAATGGAGAGATTTGTGTTCTACAGAGTGATTTTACTAAGTTTCCTAGCCATCTAAGATCTGTAGAATTTATTGGCTACTGTCAAAAAGTACTTTGTAATTAATTATCATGATCTGTCAAGCTTCCTCTACAGCTATTGCTTAAATATCCTACTAAATTAAACTAATTTGTATTTTTTTATATATAACATTTTGTTTAAGCATATTTTTAAAAAAGGAAAAAATGGTAAGGGAGGTTGTTATTGATGCACTCATAAAAATAATTTCTAAATATTAACACTGTTTCCATACCACTACACATAAAAATGATGTGTGGTGTTTATTGTGTGTGGTTCCACATCAGAAGTGTTTTTTACAATCAATCTTTCATGTGGTATTTAAATAAAAGACCAAGACCTAACTTTTAGCGAGCATAATTAGGCCAATAGGAATACTGCTTTCAAAGCTTTGACCAAAAAAATCAATATATAGTAGCAGGAATACGTGATATAAAATAGATATTTAGAATTTGTGGTGGAGCAACCTAGTCATGAGGACTTCCACAAAGAAATCAATCCACTCCCTCCGAGTTCCTTTTTCATCCTCCTTTGAATAGCTAACAGCATTCAAACACATATTGTTGAACTAAAACTGACCCTAAAAGAAGAATATATAGACGTACTCTTACTTACTGAAACACGACTAACAAAGAATAAAAACTCAACATACCAGGCTATACAACTTACCGAACTGATCACCCAGACGGAAGAGCTCATAATGGAACTGTGCTCTTGATACCCACTTCCCATAATCATCATTTAATACCTTCCACTCCCACAGATTCTCTTCAATCTACATCAGTGTCCATCCAAACTTCCACATCTCCAATTGTCCTATCTGTAGTGTACAGCCCTCCTAACAAATCTATCACCTCAGGCCAACTACAAAAGCATTTTAAATCCTTAGGTTTCCGTTTCCTTTCTGGCGGAGATTATAATGCGAAACATCTGCAGTGGGGCACGAGAACGACCAACTCTCGTGGCCGTGCTCTGTATAATGCTATCTCCTCTCACAATCTCTCTACTCTAAGTCCGTCCTCTCCCACCTATTGGCCCACCGATATAAACCGTCTTCCTGATATCCTAGATTTTTTCATGTGTAAAATCTTATTACCTACCATCACTCTGTAAAACCACTAAATGAACTTTCCTCTGGCCACAACCCTGTCCTCCTTACACTGTCACTCACACCTATCCCTAGACAATTGCCACCAACCTTAATAAGTAATCCCATTGACTGGCCACTTTTTAGAACTCTCCTAGAAGAGTCACTTGACCTAGGAATCTCTTTAAAAACCTCTGAGGAGCTGGATGATGCTGTCCAGTTCTTTACTATAAATATTCAGCAATGTCTTTGGAAGGCTAACTTAATTCCCACCAGCACCCGCTACACTGTAAATTCAGCTGAACCCCTCCCTGATTACATTAAAAACCTCATACAAGCTAAGCGTCAAGCTCGAGCCCTGTTCCAGAGGTACAGACATCCCTCAGATCGTAGGGAGTTCAACCAGCTATCTCGTCTCCTAAAGCAAAAACTAGGTTCTTTACGAAATAAGGCATTTAATGCCTACCTGTCTAGCCTCTCAAAAGGAGAAAAAACCCTCTGGACTGCTACACACAGAATTCTGAAGTATCATGAACCTTCTTCATGGCATATCTAAAGCAAACATTCACTCCTCAACCAGATTTCGATAACTTGTCAAATAACGCGGAGGTTGAGGATTCACTGGATATACCATTACTAATATCCTTACCAATTAAGGCAGTGACACCTTCTGAGGTCAAGTACATTAAAAACCATCTGCCTAAGCGCAAAGCACCCGGCTGTGACCTTATCACTGGGCTAATACTTTGAAATCTACCCCAAAAGGCAATTGTTTTCCTCACTTACCTGTATAATTGTGTCCTTCGAACCACTCATTTTCCACTTCTCTGGAAATTTTCTGAAATAATCCTATTTCCCAAACCCGGAAAATCTTCTTCTAACACATTATCCTATCGACCAATTAGCCTTCTTCCTTTACTTTCCAAGGTATTTGAGAAAATCCTTTTAAAACGAATAATACTTATAATAACTTCCTTATTTATTCTTCCTATTCATCAGTTCGGCTTCCGATCCCATCATTCTACTGTCCAGCAGATGTTTCGCGTTGTAGACTTTATTTCCTCTTACCTCGAGCGAAAAGAATTTTGTCCTGGTGCATTCTTAGATGTCACTCAAGCGTTTGACCGAGTATGGCATACTGGACTATTATATAAGCTGAAGTCCATATTTCCATGAACCATCTACCTAATCCTCAAATCTTATCTTTCTAACCGTTTCTTTAGGGTCCGGCAAGGATCAGATTACTCCGAACACTGCCCTGTAAAAGCGGGTGTTCCACAGGGCAGTGTGCTTGGACCCATCCTTTTTATCCTTTATACTGCAGACATCCCTACTCATCCTAATACTCTTTTAGCCCTTTTTGCAGATGACAAAGCAATCCTCTCTTCCCACCCTGATTCCAAAATCGCTTCTAACAATTTATAAAACCATACCTTCTATTCTCCGTCTTCATTCGCAAACCATCTTCTGTTGGCGAGCGCTTTCGGACATTGTCCATCTTCTGGCCGAATACATACGTTCACTGTCACGGTCTGTATTCAACTCTGATGCTATTCAGCAGAGGTGCAGTAAATGTAGAATCAAAATAAATGAGTCCAAATGCGTACAAGTAAATTTTCAACTAGGAAAAGATTCTCCTGATAATGTTAAATACAATAACATCCCTATACCTCTCTCTGATTCAGTCCGTTACCTTGGGTTCCACCTTGACTCACGGCTCAACTGGAATGAACATACTAAAATCAAACGACAAGAACTCAACAGACGCCACGGATTCTTATACAGCCTTATAAATAGGCGCTCACACCTCACATCAAACTGACCATCTACAAGATCATAATAAGACCAATCTGGACCTACGGTGCAGAACTGTGGGGTGCCGCTAAGCCTTCCAATATCCAACGAATACAATCCTTTCAGTCCAAAATTCTTAGAATAATTGCTAACGTTCCATATTATGTGTCCAACTCTACCCTTCATCACGACTTTAATATGCCTTTGTCAAAGACCTTATCTCCACCCGCTTCAAGCTCTTTCATAGTAAATTCCAATTTCATCCCAATCCACATGCCCAATCCCTGTCGTTGGACTCCAATCCTCACAATCCTCTCCGGCGACTAAAACAGAGATGGCCTCGCGACCTCCTAAGCCTTAATGCCTAAACCAATTGGGAGTGTGGTCGATGGTTCCCTTCTCCCTGCACAGTGAGGACCATTTATTTGTTTTATTGTTTATTTTATTTTTTATATATTGTTTTTAATTTTATTT
>KZ807370.1:425365-436681 GCA_000696205.2 Oncopeltus fasciatus | reverse complement strand
AAAAAAAAAAAAAACAAAAAAAAAAAAAAAACATCAAAGGCTTTATAAAACCTTCTGTTTAGAAATTTAGAATGCTAAATTAGTTTTGAAAGTAATTTTTTTTTTTTTGTTGTTCTACTTTGTCATTTTTGCATTCCTTTTTTTGCGAGAGCTATTCAGTATAATTTAATTGACTTAATTTGTTAGGAAAAAATGTATATTTCTATTAAACCACTCCTTATATATTTTCCTAAATGTAATTAACAAATATTTCTATTAACATATAAATTGTTTTTTGAAATTATGTTTTGATTATTACATTAATTTTCGAAAAACTGTTTAATGCTATTGTTCTTACGTTACAAACTAAATTAAAACTTGAGAACAAATATATATTATATATATAAAATATGAATTGGTTCTCAAGTTTTAATTTATATATATTCAAAGAATGTAACAAAAAACATCAACGCAATATCGTCAATTTATGCAAGGTCTCAGTTCAAGTTTTTTTGTTTGTTTTTTAGTGTTAGCCTCCATTTCAACCATCGAGGGTCAGGGAGGGAGAGGCTATCCTGATTCTAAACATTCTATCCTAATACATCTTATTCTAACCAGTCATGGCTCAGGACTAGCTTTTATTTACATATAAGACCCCAAAGGATCCTCTGGCTAACCAGGCGCCCCTCTGATGACGTTTATAAGGCGATTTCAAAGCTGTAAACTCGAAAATCTTAGGAATAGATAGTCGAGAAAGCTGTAAAAAAGGATAGGAGAGCAGCTCTTTGCCACAACAAGTCAGTGCTCAAGATCCGGTTGAAGAAAAGATAACAGAATGCTGACACGCAGGTCCCTTCTGCCCTATCTGGGAGAAGAGTTTCATGACAGAATAGGAAAATGCCAGAAGCAAAGAATTACTCATATTAAGTAGAATGAATGAATCCGTTTAATGAACATGCTGGGTTCAGAAGAGATTGGAGCATTTCAATCTAGTATTCATCTTGAAGGAAAAGCTTGGGAAATAAGGGCATACATTTGTGAACTTCCTTGCAGCATATGACTCTGTAATAGACATTCGTTGATAAATCATGACTGAACTGAATTTTCCGGTGAAGTTGATGAGGCTTAAAAAGCCATTCAGTATTGAATCAGAATTTTGAGAAATAGACTGCCTTACACATATTTTTTAATCTCGCCTAGGTAAAAGTAATAGAGAATGTCTCAATGCAAAAGTTGGAGTACGCGGAAGAACGCGTGAATTCCTCGCGTAACCAGAATTAGGCAACAAGATAGAAGAAATACTAGCCAGTTCTGGTGCTTTGTTGTTTGTGGTTTAGAGGCGCTCAACGACCATGGTTATCAGCGCCAGTTATTTTTAATTTATTTTTTTTTTTTTTTTCTTTATAGTAATCCAATACTTATTTGCTGGAGATCACATGAACTCGTGTGCATAATGAGTAGTCCAGAAGCAAGAGTAGTCAGGGGACACGCCAACACGCCCAGGCCCCCGACCCGCCCCATGACAGGCCGCGGCGCCCCCCGGTCAAAGCTCTCCAGCGCTGCCTTGGGAGGCCCACATCTAGGTGGCTGGCTGTCTGGCCTGGGGTTGAGGGTGTGATTGGTGGCGCCAGGCCAACAACACCCTCCAGGCCAGTTCTGGTGCTTTGATTGGTAGAATCCTCTAAAGTTAATGCAGAAAATTTTCAAAAATTACATTAGTGGGTGCGCATAAATAGAAAATAACGTTCTTAGTAGATCCCCTCAAATTCTTTGGGTAAATGTTTCCAGTAACCTCTATTAATGACCAACTTAGTGAGGTCGAACGATCTGTGCAAATCGAGCCTCCTTCTTATACGTCTACATTTTAAAGCCAGAAGATATCTCCTAGAGTTATACAATGCAAATGAGATACCAGTACCAATGTAGTACTTACTGTTAAACAAGACCATAATAAATACCCTAAAGAGCAAAATCGAACGAACTGAACGTAACATATTTCGAATGATTATAGGCCCCAAGTAGAACAGAGACTAAAGACTAAGAAGGGAGAAAAGAAATGTTTTACTAAGCAGTCGATTGAGCAAAGTTTACGAGGGCATAAAAAGGAACGCAAAATAATTCCAAACTAGGCCCAAAGGAATACATACCACAAATGAGATAGAACGACTGAATGAAGAGTGAAACAAAAGAAACAAGAAAGCAATCACCCGAGAATCTCAGAGGTGGAGGAGGCTAGTCTATGCAACTGAACACCTTTATCTATGTTAAGTCACACGAGAATAAAATTCCTTGCTTAATTTATATCACTCTCATTTTAGAAGAATTATAACCTCTTTCGATCTAATTTTTAGAGAAATTTGTCGATAATTAGTCCATATATAATACTTCACAAGTGACTTTGATTAATAACTTTTACCTATTTACGGAAATTATTTATTAATTGATAAAATACAATACAAATTAATTAATTAGTTTATGACAAATTTAAATGACAAATACAATAAAACAATTATTGAGTGGTATACCAAGAAGTCATATCCAGAACCAATACTATAATCCACAAATTGTCATTTGTTTTATTTATATTTATACATGAGAACATCTAAATGTTATCAAACGCGATATTATATTCTTTTTTTTTTTTTTTTTTCCTCCGAGGATTTAACAGATAAGCTGGTTCAAATAATTAATCTCCTTTGAAACTGCAGAAAAACACCAATTTAATGACAGGAATCTTTTATTATTCTAAAAATGGCATGCATATTAAGTCTGGCCTCCCATTTTTAGCTACTTTCAAAGAAAATTACACTTTACACGTGCTTGTCTTTATATGAAATGAAATAAAGACTTGTACTATCGTCCAACTCAATATTTAATATGAATAAAGTCACGAGAGAAACTTGAAATTGTAAAAGCGAACTTATGAACCCAGGGCTAAAGGGTTCTTGGAAAAAAATATTCAATGTTTAACTGAAATTAATACTTTCTGTGAAATGGAAGCATGAAAGTATTAATTAATAGCATTTAGTATTTCCAGTATAATTGAGAATTAAAAAAATTATGCGGTTAATTACATTAATAATATTATATAATATATTGCATTGCTATATTAATATTGCTTCCTCATTTCATCCAAAATTAAATTTTGGATTATTTACATTTAACGCATATTAAAAATCAGTAAAATTAGAATGAGCTAATTATCTGTATTGAGTGTTTTATATAACTGATTAATTTATAATTGTGAAAGTTATTAATTATTCGAATATACAATCTTAATCATCCAATTGATGTAATTTATATATTTCTGAAGTTGCACTAAATGGAGTCATTGAATTAAAAAAAGAGTTTTACAAAGAATTTAAAACATGCTTTAGGAAGGTCTTTCAATGTCTGCGACAGGAGAAAAAAACAGGTTTTTTAATGAGAATATATAATTAATGCGGCTGAAATTAATTTTTTAACACCTTGGTTGCAAAAAACGGATGATAGTTACATCAGGATGGGCATGCTAAAAATAATTTGTCTAATCGATCAGAATAATTAGAAAACATCAAAAACTTTAAATATAGAAATAAAAAGCAGAGTTATTTAAGTATTTAAAAACTTTATAAATAATAGGATGAAACGCACCTGGAGAGCACATAATAGGAATAATAAAATTGGAATAGAAAACGGCTTGGTCCCTAAATATTCTTTTTCTTGAACCCTTATTGATCTTTTATTTGGTCAACTAGTTTTCGGGGAACTGTTTTCAAAGTGGCCATTTACGATTTAGTAAATTTCAGGATTCCCCAATGATTTCCGATTTTTTTAGTTTTATACTGTAAATCCAAATTCTTTTCTTCACCTCCCACTCAATTTCTGAAAGTTTAGAGGGAAAATATTTTTACTGGTAACCACCTGTTAAACAAATCACTGGGCAGTCTTTTATTACTCAATAGACGCCAGGCTTTGGACTAAAAGCAAAAGAGAATGTTTGTAGAGACGACTTCAAAGTCAGACTAGATTGTCAGTGAAGCCATTATAAAAATCCAAGAATCCTTAAGACACTCAGGGCTAAGCAGAACTCATCTTAATCCATACGGAGTAAGATCTCTTGGGCAAACTGAAAGACGTGTAATCCTGGGCTACAAATAGTGACTAACATTGATGCTACCATCGGTTTTAATTTGAACCATGAGTTCTTGGTAACCGAGAAACGTCCTAGGCAGTAAGAGATAACCAAAATCTATCTGTTATCCTGGCGAAATACATCCATTTCGGGCCCCAAGATTTTCAAAAGTTCTGATAGGTATTCTGTTGAAGATATCCTTTAGAGATTGACAGAAAAGCATTTGAGACGGGAAACAGACTTTCACAGTCAATACTCACCGAAGATTGCTCAAGTAACAAATGCAAAGACGAATGTTTAATAATTTCTTATGGATGAAACCTTACATGAGTAGAATTAATACATAGAAATCATTTTTCTTTATAAGATTTTAATGCAACATCGAAAAAAAATTTAATTTTTTGAGCTCAAGAGAAGTTAAGGTCTTGGATTTAGAGCAATGACTGAAACAAAAGTAAATAAAGAAATAATTTTATTAGCTACTTTAAAAATTAAATCCAAATCTTTTTACCTAAAATTAAAATAATTTATTTCATATGTACGCGACACAGAAATTAATAATTCTATTGCCGAATTAATAATTCTGTTGCTTCCTGCAACTCATATCTGTCACTCATAAGTCGCTCATCAGTAAAAGGATGTTTTCCATCACAAATACTCTAAAATAAATCCACTCCCAGCAAATTACTGGCCAACAGCTGCTAAATAAACCAGTTTTATATTTTTAAATACTTATCCAAAATATAAGTATTTTCTTAAAATTTTGAGAAGCAGGATGATTAATCTTATGACGTTTTTTTTTTTTATGCCTTTCCCAAGGACCCAAGGCACTGAAAAAAGAAATGCCCTTTATGGGCAAATGTTCCATTTCAAGAGACGAAAGTCTTATCCGTAATTCTAGTTCATCATGACCCCTTTTAATTACCCAACTTATACTCCAGCTGTTGGAGAAATAGACTTTCTTAAGTCATTGGATAAGAAATCAGGTCATTAACCAATGAGGTTAAAAAACAATACACAATAACCTCCCTAGTGAAAAGGGTAGAAACTGTCTGGGAAAGAACTTATTACTCAAAATGATTGCTTTAGATACTGGACAAACATTTGGGCCTTGTCTTTGTCGGAAGAGACCCAGGAATCATCGTCTCGACGTAATGGGGCAGAAGGTTCATTGACATTTAAGAACCCTGCCGATTAGCAGGGATTTGTCTCCTTTTGAGAGAGGCTAGACAGGCAGGCATTAAATACCTTATTTCATAAAGCACCTAGTTTTTCTTTTACTAGACGAGATAGCTGGTTGAACTCTCTACGATCTGAGGGGTGCCTATACCTCTGTAATATGGCTCGAGCTTGACTCTTAGCCAGTGTGAGGTTTTTAATGGAAGCAGGGAGAGGTTCAGCTGAATTTACAGTGTATCGGGTGCTGGTGGGTTTTAAGTTAGCCTTCCAAAGACATTGCTGAATCTTAACAGTAAAGAACTGGACATCATCCAGCTCTTCAGAGGTTTTCAAGAAGATTCCGAGGTCAAGCGACTCATCTAGTAGAGTTCTAAAAAATAACCAGTCAATAGGAACATTTATTAAGGTTGGTGGCAATAGCCTAGGGATGGGTGTGAGTGATAGTGCAATGCTGTGGTCAGAGGAAAGTTCATTTAATGTTTTCATGAAGTGATGGAAGGGATTAAGATTTTTACAAATGAAAAAATCAAGGATATCAGGAAGACAGTTTACATCAGTGAGCCAGTAGGTAGGAGAGGTCGGACTTTAAATGGAAAGTTTGCAAGAAGAAACAGCGTCATACAGAGCACGGCCACGGGAGATGGTCGTTCTCGAGCAAGATGTTTCGCATGTATTTCGCATTATAATCTTCACTGGAGGGAAAACGAGGACCTAAGGATTAAAAGTGCTCATGGAATTGGCCTAAGGTGATAGATTTGTTAGGAGGGCAATATACTGCAGAAAGGGTAATTGGTGAAGTGGAAGTATTGATGGACACTGAAGTGGATTGAAGCGAGTCTGTAGGAGTGGAAGGTATTAAATAATGACTATGGGAACTGCGAATGAGGAGCGAAGTTACGGAAATAATAATAATGAATCAAAATAAATAGTAAAGAATTTTGAATTAATCATGGTGCATCTCGCATTGTCTATTGGCTAATTTTTGTCCTCCCCCCCCTCTCTTTAGATAATGATGTCCGAGGAGAAGAAGAAAAGGATTCCCGAGTAGTAGCTGTGCAGAAGGATACAGATATATATAAAATGGGTTACATTTCCCTATTACCATTTTGAGTAGGAATCGTCAGAGACCAACATCCTAAACAAAATTTGTTGCTAACTAGCGTCTGAGGTATTTGATAAGAATGCATTTTTTTCTCTGTTTTTTTGTAACATATTTGGTATACACATTGGCAATTTTTTAAATCTTTAAATAATAATAAGTTAAATTATGAATTAAATATTATGAACTAATTGAAATCCCTTTATACAATTCATTATTGTTTGAAATAAATGAAAAAAGTCGTACAAGAAGACTACATTGGATGATCGTCAATATATTAAAGATATTGTAAAAAATACTCAATAATTTAAAAATTAATTTTCTAACATTTATTTGTTGTGTTTAATAACATTCTTTGTTTTAAAAAACATGCCATAGTATATATTTTATAATATAACTAAAAATTTGAGAGCTTTCTCTGCTCAGCCTTCGTTTGGTTAACCTTTTAAGCTCATTCCCCTGTCCGATTTGTTACTGTATCATACTTACTCATTTACTCTGAACTACGCGCCACTTATAATGAAACAAGGGAAATCTGCTGCTCCTGTGTGTGGATCTAATGGTTTGGCACATCAAATTGGATTCAAACTGACTTGGTAATTCGACTCACTACTCAGCAAATAGCTCGCATGGCCTGGATTCGCAACTCCACGCGCTGCAGAACCAGGACTGCGCTAAACTTGTTAACGAAGTCCCATAAGAACACTTGGAAAGACATAAAAATACAATTGGAGCCGAAAGAGAAGTCTAGTTAGAGTTGGGAGTGGCTAGCTAGGAGTTCCTTGCAATAAAAACAGTCTGATAATAAAAAAGACAGATAAAACATGGAGGGCTAGTGCTTCGCGTTGCCAGTTTATGACTGAGCCTTGGCCTTTGTAGTTCATACCCTCTGCGACTCTTCATGTCGACACGTGGAATGCTCTTAGAAAGAGGTAGGTAAGTAAGGTCTAAAGACCCACTGTCAATTACGGGATATCCCTTTAGGCTTCAAGTTTTCGAGGTAAATACATTGCGTGACTTTCTAAAAATTGAATCTCCTCATTAATCATACTTATGAGGAGCAAAAATGTGTTCCCTACAAATTTAAAAATACATAAATGCGCGTGTGTGTGTGTGTGTGTGTGTGTGTGTGTGTGTCCGTAATTTTTACTATAGATAAAGGAAATTTGAGCGACTTTCTGTAAATTGTTCAATAACGGTTGAAATCAATTAGACTATCAGAGGAAATAATTTTTTTTTTTTTGGCATAAGTTTAATAAGAGCATTTTATGAGTTTTTAACAAATACATTAGATGTAAAATTTAATTTTCCAAAATATATGATTATATTTTTAATATGAAATAAATAATATCTCATCAGTAAAAGGATGTTTTCCATCACAAATACTCTAAAATAAATCCACTCCCAGCAAATTACTGGCCAACAGCTGCTAAATAAACCAGTTTTATATTTTTAAATACTTATCCAAAATATAAGTATTTTCTTAAAATTTTGAGAAGCAGGATGATTAATCTTATGACGTTTTTTTTTTTTANTTTATGTTGGTCTTGTAAGAGAGAGTTTTTACGAATAAATTTAAAACTCGATGTTGTATTCGTTATTATAGTTCATTTATCTAAAACATGGAATAAAATATATGTAAAACGTTGTTTACTAATATTTTAAAAGACCATGTTTGATGAAACCTTAAGGAAATACATACAGGAACCTAAGTATTAAGAGATTATCCCTTCTGAGACATCCTCGAGCCAAAGCCAAGATAATCGAGTTCATTGCCATTTTAGATTTGTAACAGTAATGTAGTCAATTCTTTTTTTTCTTTTCTTTTTTTTTTTCCCCCCATTATTTTCGAATATTCCTTGAAGTCTGTTACGCTAGCTAACCCAGTTCAAAGGTGATAAACTTTCTACATTTACCTTCAAGGAAATAACGTATTCAAGTCTTGAGGAACGTTTAGAATACTTATTATGAAGCGATCATAATTATAAAAAGCTAAAAATGTCGTCCGTTTTATTTAGAGCGGGGGGGAGTGAACAATTGAACTTTGGTGCAGTTACAATAATCAAAAGGGTTTTCGCCAAATATACAACTTTATTACTTAGAAAAAAGTCCCTTCTTCAAGATTGGTATTATAAATTATGAGAAAGCCCCTCTGTTCAATGAATATGTGTATTATCGCTTTCTAGTTTTCACTGTTAAGAAAGAAATAAAAACATACTTGAATTTGTTATGCAAACTACATTGTTTTTTATTTATATCGGTCGAAAAAGAGAGATTAAGATGAAGAAAAACCCTATATCTTTATATCCTTGCTATCTTTAGAATTATAAATGGAGTAGCTATTTCTAAACATCTAAATATACATTACACATACGTGCAACACTACTTTCAATAGATGTAGTATATTATCATTAATGAACATATTTATATCCATATCTTATTTTACATTTTTTACTTTTTTTTACTTTTTTTGCCTGGTGGCGTTGTTTACTTGCCCTCGCCCGCCTTTCATTTAAGGTAATATTCCAATTGCTAAGCTACGTTCGTAGTCATTATGTGATTGTCTCACAATTCTCGATTCATCAATTCGTTCGTTTCATTCTTCATCGGCTTTTTTGCTGATAGCAATGTTTATTAAAGTGTTCATGAAAACTTCCCTATCTTTGTCTGTTTAGCTTTTTCGCTATGCTTTTTGCGATTTCTGAAGCAATCTGGCTCTCCTTCTTAATTGAATCTCAAATATTATCTAAAACATAAATCATCTTAACTTTTTACTAACAGACACACATTTTTTATAATACCTTTTAAATCAAATTCTATTTTTGCTCAGTCATTGTGTCTATTTGACTAATCCCACTTTACTACTGGTTTTTTCACTGACTGTACTACTTTTCTTCAGTTCTTCCATTCGTTACTGATAAGGACCCATCACTTGTCTCGTTTCATATACTCCGACCAGTGGGTAGTCAAAAAATTCTGGAATGTTTATACTCTCGGTTATTCTCAAGCAATCTCGAATGTTCAGCAATACTCTCAAATGCTCAGGAAAGATATTTATGTTGGAGAAACTTTTCAACATTTTTATGTTCAATAATACGATCAGCCTGTAAAATGGTAACCTTCTTACATAATGGGAGATTGAGAGTTACCAAACGAAGTCCCTTTCAACTGATTCCCTTTTTTTAGTTTTAGTGGGAAGCATATTCAACACTTAATTTTATTTTTTATGTCCATTTAAAAAAAAAAATATTTATTTGCTGCAAAAACATTTACATGGGCATTATATTTGATAATTGAGATAAATTTTATAAGTGTAGGGGTTTGAATGACTTGGATATTTCTATTGGAATGCTGAGTGAAATTGAATAGCAAACGGAATTCATGGGTGGTAGTTGAAAAACTCAGGTTTGTACTTAGTCTTGATGAAGTCCAAGAACCTGGTCCTTCCTTACGATAATTATTAGCATATTTCCTATGAGCCTTCTTTAAGGACACTGCTGGGGGACGTAAAAGAGCTACATATCGTAGAAAGTGGGGAAAGTCTAGTAGGGGGTTCTCTCGATCTTTGGCATCAAGCACTCTCACACTGGACTGGAGAAGGCATTGCTCGGATTGTGAATAAGAAGTGCGGGGATTCGATCGGTCTCGTATCCTGGGCGACAGGTAAACTCCTTCATCTCAGTCCGCGACAGCCATGAGGGGGATACTGGCAGCCAAGAAGTCCTCCAAGAAACTCAGAGCAGTCAGTATAAGTTTCATAGTTACCACTCTTTACTGTATCTGAGCTTACCTATAACCTTGCTCTGTATAACCTCAAGATGAGCCACTCTTATAAATAAATACTCTCTTTTCAAATAAGCTATCTTCAATGAGCACTATATTCGATAAATGTAGTAGAAGAATATGTTTAAACTAATTTAAACGTTATTCATTCAAAAGATTTGTATTTCTGTTGGTTGATCCTTAATGAAATTTTTGGATAAACTTTAAATTTCAAATATAATATGAAATAGAAATAAGTTTGTCAGTTATTACTGCTTCTTCAATTTATTTTTGCCTATATAGTCTCTATTAACTTAGAGTGAGTAATCATTATAAATTATATAATATATTTTAAGTCTAAGATTTCAAAACTCAATAAATAGTTGTTAATATTATTGTCATTTATTATTAACCTTTCGCCTTTAATCAATAATTATAATTTCTCCCTCCTCCTTCACCCACCTCAGGCTAATTCTTCCTAATTGGGAATCTTAGGCAATACCTTGGGAGCGTATTTGTTCTTTCAGGTTACTTAGGGTACCTGACATCTCAGAGACATTTTTCTTCCAAATACCCGCCATTATTCCGTAGTAAAGCATCAAGCGATTCCCAGCGACACGCACTCGTAGACTATGCCGAACGCAGTTTAACCATTGGAACTTACCAAAGCCAATATTGTCGAAGAGAGGAATGAGAGGAGCACTAGGTGAAGCGAGGTCCGTCGGACAGTCTCAGCCCCCGTTCGGCTCAACTCTCTGACAGAACTTGTAAGTAAACCGCAAGCAAAGCGGACAAACTTAGCTTTAAGCCTGTTAGTTCCTGAGGTCTTCTTGAATCAATATCCTTAGCCTCAAAGTTAAGGATCTATGTAGCTCCCGCTCTACTTGACCGACAAACTTATTCTTTCAAGTATACACAATTCGGATACAGACAAATTCCCCTTCCGTTACTAGTTCTACCATTCTATAATTTTTTAAATAAAAATTGGAATTTATTAAAATGATAATAAACCATTTAAATGATGTTAAGAAATTCTCATATGATAAACTGTAAGTGAATAGAATATAAAATTTCTGTCGTATCTTTGATAAAATATTATTTCAACGGTCTATTTTTTTAATATCATAAATATATATATATGTGTGTGGGTGTGGGTATGTGTGTGTGTGTGTGTGGGGGGGGG
>KZ807370.1:373728-422527 GCA_000696205.2 Oncopeltus fasciatus | reverse complement strand
TTAAATTCACTATTCACCATATATATATATATATTAAATGCGCGCGCTTTAGCGTCTATAACAAGCTCATCAAAAAAGGGACAGGACAATAAAATAGTGGAATAGGAGCTACTACCAATTATTCCTTAGTGAAATTAGCGTGGAGATTCAGTATGTGGAAAGAAACAAATCGACTACTTAAGAAATCTTTTGAAAAAATCGGACCTAGGAAACCTCCAGCACACTAACTAGTACAGGTTGAACATTTTCTACAACAATAGCTATCCCACCCTTAGAAGACGCCAGAAATGGCTTTTTCTTACTTCCTCTTCGATTAACCTTGAGATTCTGAATAAATATACAAAAAAAAATTAATTACAATCGGAGCTTTTTCTATGTTTTTCTCCGCTAAGATACCCCCCCCCCATTCCAGGAAGAATGTATTTTGATCTGCTTCCATAATCTTGGTAAAGAAAAGAAATACGCTTCTGTATACTGTCTTCCAATTCTCTCCCAAAGCTTTTGAAAAGCTAATTCTTCAAAGGAAACAGGATTTCAGCTTAGAAAGTGACATTATATTGTACATGCACTGTTACTTCAGACCTGGTAACTCTGCAACGCTTCAAATGGTCATTGAGGCGATCATTAAAGACTTTGAAACCTATTTATAACCTAAATTCACAGCACCGGTGTTCCTTGGTGTCGAAACAGCGTTTGATGCAGTACGGCTTGAGGCTGTTTTGTACAAGCTTCACAAGAAAGAACACTCTGCTTACTTAAGTAAAATAGTCACCTTCCCGAATCACGACAACTCCTGTGCCAGCAAAGGAAGTGAAAAATACTTCCCCACCTACTACAGGGTGTTATTCAATCTCAGTCTTCTCTTACTCAACTTCTTCTGCTGTGATCCTCCAAACTTTCCAAGCTGCTTAACGGCAAAGTATGCTGATGAATCTTCGCTGATGGCACAGAGCTGCAATTTAGTCAATTATTGATTGTCAGCTACTGGTTATAGATTATTTTTAACAGATCAATCCAAAGCCAATAGATTTAAAATCCTAATTATGACTGATTTTATCATTGTTTTAATTTTCAAACCCAGGCAGGTAACATAGGGTATCCTATTTTTTTTTTTTTTTCAAAATCCAACTACTTCATTGTAAATAAAAATGTTTTGACTAAATTCTATCCAATAACTTCTGATGGTTTAATAACTCTTGAATAAAAAATGGAATGTAAATTCTTCTTTTGTACTTCAAGCGAAGTTGCCTTTAACAATGGGGAAGGGAAGACGTCAATTTCTCACTCCCATTGTTGTGGCTCAAGTCCTTCATGTGTTATGCAGATTATGGGATCAAAGACCGTATCATCAGAGCTGATACTCAGGTTTTACAATAATTACAGCTTAAGAAAGTGTAAGCTTTACTTTATACAACATAAATTTAATAATATATGACAAAAGGTAATCCGTTGGGAATTTTTTCACTCAACATAAAAATAAATAAATAAATAAATCTTCAATGGTTCTCAGGAGTGTGGACCAACTGCAGAAAGTTTAGGATTCCATGGACAGATAGAGTAACCAACAATGTACGTAGCAGAATGGTATGTGAAAGAGAGATTAATATTCATTTCAAAAGAAGTATGTCATGTAGGAGCTAAGCCGATTTTACATGTTTTATTATATAAGATGATATAAATAAAAGTTAATAAATATAGATCTTATATAACATTTAATGAAATTTTACACCTATTTTATTTTAATGTTTCTAGTCGTTCAAATAAGCAGGAAACTCATATGAAAGAGTTCGTCCATAATTAATGTTACATATGGCAAAGTGGGAGAGGAGAAATCTTTGATTATTCAATATATTCTTAAGTCCATCAGATCTAGAAATATTAGATAGAGACTAAATCTAGATATAGATTAACTGCACATAAAATTATCTAGAAGATACAAATATATGTAAATACAAAGACATTTTTCATATTGTTAAAGTTTTTGATGGATAAATTTTGGTTAAAAACTGTATCTGAATTCTAAATTTTTACTCTTCGTTTATTTGCTAAGTAGAATTATATGTGAAACCAAATTTCCTAATAAAATTCTAGTTTCAGGCATCTTCAGTTCATTCAGAAGATTCTTCCAGTTCAAAAGGTGAAAAGAAAAAAGATGATTTAAGTGTACCAGAACTTGATTTATCAAAAAAACAGATTAAGGTGAGCAATTACTATATTTTATGTTAAACAATAATTAAATTGTTGCAAATTAATTAATGAAAAAACTAGTGTAACTCTTCTATATTCCTAAAAAATAAACTATTTTCATCGATCTTAAAAACCCAAGTAGATGTTTTATGTTCCGAAATACATAAAAACAAAAATTAAATTTAAAAAAAAGTTTGCCATACGCTCTATGCCTGAAATGGTTGAAATTGATAAAAATTAAAATTTCGTTCTATCTGTTGCTACAATGTGTATAATTTCATATGAAATTAATTGGACCAAGTGGTATAAATTATGATTAAAACTTTTAAATTGCTTGTAGCATCGATAGTTAAACTTATTCTTTATATATATAGATGCTTTTCATTTATTTTAACTTTCGTTGCATCTCAATGGAAGATAAAAAATGAAAAATAGGTTGCTATTCTTCAGAAAACAGTGCATTTTTGTGTGTGAATATAAATATGGCAATTGCTGATCTGCCTACCAAATTGCTCCTCTTAACCTGAGATAAAGTTATTTTTGGCGGAGTGTGGGAAATATGATGAAAAATTTTTATCTTCTATTTTTGTTGTTCTATTTGATTCGTTGCTAACTTAAAGCAATAAATTTATAAAATTGTAAAACTCCTGAAATGATTAAGATAAAATTAGTAATTTAAATTGAAGAATTTTAGGTCATTACAAAGTGGATGATTTCATACTCATTTTTTCACACGATTTTAAGGAGATGAAATTAAGGATTAAAACTTTAAACCAGATATAACTTTGGAATAATTATACCTATTGACTTCTGTTTTTTTTTTTTTAGTAATGCATAAAAATCTTTATTTTATTTTTTTTTTTCATGGTTTACACTCTTCATCTTCATCATTCACACCTAAAAATTGTTTGAAGTAAAAAAAAAACCTTATGAATTCGTTCTATTGGTTATAATTTTATATTTACGAAATGAAATTCATTATACGACAACAATGAATTTTTTTTGCAAATATTTTAACAACTTTTAATTAAATTTGAACTCTAGACTTATAGTACAATAAATCAGTTCAATGTATTGTATTGAGTGATTTTCTTGTATTGTATTGGGAAAAATATTTTCTTTGTTACTATAAAAATCATTATCATTCACCATTAGTTATAAAGCTAATTAAAAAATAATTAGAGGCACCAGGGTAACCCTCGAGTACCATTAAAGTCTCGGAATCCTGTGTGGGTTCAAATCTTGCCCTAGGTAAGCTTTTATCGATATATAAAAGTTTGTCCTAAGCAAGGATGTTTCGAATGAAATGGCCTATAGATAACCCCTTCCTCTAAGACCTTAATTGGTTGAAAGGGAGGCTAACATTTTTTTTTTTTAAATTAATTAATTTTTCTATGTGTGTTAATACTGTTCATTAATTTTTCTATGAAATTAATTAATAATTAACAATATGAAATTTCAGTTTTATATTTTTCTGAGCTTAATTCATTTCAATACCATTTCAAAAATTTAAGAAAATAAACTATTGTGTTATTGCTTGTTATTGTTTTATTAATAATATTGAATTTTTTTTCTCTGCTGTTTAAGTTTTTTAACTTAAGTTTAAGTTTTTTCAAAG
The DNA here is from genome assembly GCA_000696205.2 of Oncopeltus fasciatus. NCBI lineage: Eukaryota > Metazoa > Arthropoda > Insecta > Hemiptera > Lygaeidae > Oncopeltus > Oncopeltus fasciatus. The sequence continues at coordinate 418,722 of KZ807370.1, read as the reverse complement.
TTTTGTTGATGTTTTTCTTTTATGTAACTTGATTTTCTTTAAAACTCTTTGTCTATGTTTTGCATATGCATAATGTCTCACAGATGCTGGTGAAAAGCCAACTGATTGGAAGTTCCTTACCTGGCCAAAATGTAGTTCCAAGGGGACACTTAATCGACAAAACAAATCTTGGTAACTATAAGGGCAATAAGGATTATTAATAGCATGCTACGCCTCCACCCTAGTCCATAGCTACAAGATGTATAGGTTCCCTCTGTATAAGTCTGTGAGAAAAGCTCTGCTATATCAATAGCTATTCAATCAGAAGGGGCTCCCACATTACATTTCTACATCGGAAGGCTGCAGGTCCCATACCGTATACACTAGTCTATCATATCGTCCTTGAGGTTTGCCCAGTGAATATTCTATGTAGTCGATTTACTTGAATTCTAATGAAGTAGCCAGTCCAAATTTTGGACGCATTTATTCATTATTTCTTTACAATAACTTAATACTTCCATTCATTGTCAAATTATGAATGTAAGAGGCAATTTCTTTAGATTTGAGGTAGATTTTTGTTTACTTTCTCATAAATTTAATAGATATTATATCTGTATATGAGTTAAGGTATATATAAATATTTTTCAGTGTCTCAGTCATTTGAAAGGCATTAAAGAAGTGTCTCCGGAGATTATAGAAGAAATTGATTTTATTTTCAAGGCATATAATGAGCACATGTTGAAAGAGAAGAAAAGTAGACTCAAAGCAGAAGCAGAACTAATTTACAAAGTAGAAAAAATGACTACATACCTTGAAAGTACTAGTGGTCTTCAAGAAGAGCTCAGACTCCTCCAAGAAGATCTACAAAAGAAAGAAAAGGTAAGCTATGGGTAATATGATTTCTTATTCATTACAAATTGACTTTTGCCATTAAATTTACTTCATCAAAGCAAGTGATTGATACCGTCTTGAAGAGCCTTAACCTGCTATTGGTGCATTGAGTTGTTTTCTTATTTTTATTGACTTAATTTCATTTACACATACTTATAAAGCATAATATTTTTATGTATTGGGGAAAAACAAATGCTTTAGCTTTTTTTTTCCAAGTTCTCAACATTTTAAATTTATTTATAGATTTTAATGCTACAATAGTTTGCAAAACTATTGTAAAAAATATAAAATATAAAAATAAACATGTTAGATACTCATAGGAGTGGATACGTGGAAAATCATACTTATTTTTGTACTATTTATTGTTATTTCTATGTAAGAATGCAGTAGAGAGTTTTAAAATATAAAATTTACCTCACTTCCACATCATTCCTTCCTCCCACCCTCCCTCTCTCCAGTCCTTTTCATTCCCTTCTCATCTTCCCTCCTCAGTTAAAGAACTTTACTATTTTACATAAGATATAGAAATTAACAACAAAAAGAGAAAAATATCACAAATGTAAAGGAAACGGCATTTCAAATTTCTTACTAAACATTAAAACTGATTTAGTTAAGGAACACCAATATTAAATACAAGATGTAGAAATTATCAACAAAAGTCACTAATACCAAAAGTTTCACGAGTCATTCTGTAATATTAACTATATACTAATGAAGAAGACATAAAAATTATCAACAAATTTCCATAATATCACATAAATAACCAATTAAGTACAATAAATATTTGTTTTACTAAACAAAATTTGGTGTGTGGCTATTAAACCCAAAACAGAAAAAAAAAAATTTTTAAAAATGCCAAGTTCTTTATTGTGCAGTATCAGAGACCCAAGGATGGAAGATTTCCTCATAGATTTCCTCAAACTAAAAACATGTTTTTTTAATACAATGAGCGTTTTATAAAGTTTAGAGTAATGAAACATCACAGATGCATTCATTGATCATTTACATATCCAAATTAATTAATTAGAATCATGGGTTTACTTGCACTGTAAATTTCTAATTTAAGGCCTAGAAGTCGAAATTATTATTCTAAATTAAATTTGGTTTATTACTTTTAAATGAAAATGGGAGGCTTAATTCATCTTCATTTAATTTTTTTGTTCTTTTATTACAGCCTGTAAATAAAATAAAATTTTGCAAATTGCTCACAAGATTGTCAATTGACTGTGACAATAACATAAGGAAAAGAATGGCCAAGGATGCCACTCTAAAAGAAAAAATAACAACATAACAATAATAATAAAATAATCTCGTAGCTTAGTTCACTTGTTCTGGATGACTTAATTTGCCCTTCAGTGCACCCTTCGCATCATGAGAAGTTCAGAGGATAATTCGGCCCCTGGTTTTTTTATGGTTTAAATTCACTATTCACCCCTTTCCTCATAAAGGGTTATAGGTCAAAAACTAATCTTTAAACATATTATAACAGTAGGGGGAGCGGTGTACTAGAAACCTGCATTAATGTTATATGTGCATTCTAGAAGTAAAGAATAATATACTAAATATGAAATTTTAAGAAATTCGCACCTTATGCCTTAAAGGACAAGTGTCTGATATAAAATGAAAATACTAAACTCATGACATTTTTAATGAAGTTTGCCCATTGATACACCACCTGAGTCACATTCTACAATATGCCCAATCAATATTCTTGGAGGTTAAAGGTCAAAATATAATCCTCAATCACATAATAACAGAGCATTGGGGGATTTGCTGGTATAAGATATTTAATCTCACATGAATTATCTTTGACCACTATAATAAAATAAAGTATTATAGTGGTCAAAGATAATTCTTAAACAATTATTAACAGGGAAGGGGGATTAGCCCCCTCATAGGTGTACTTCTGTAGGGTAAGTTACTACGAAATTGGCCTAAAAATCTCTTAGGGGTGGATCGGGGAATAGGAATTTCATTGATTTGTTCATTAATAATGGATATATTTTACAAGTAAAATTGCAAGTAAAAAATTAATAAGGGATCATATCGTTTTTAAATACAATCACTTCTCTACTTAGATGCTGTGGAATTTGCTTAGCTTACCCAACTAATGTGTTTTGAGATTTTGTATAATTTCTCTCTGCGGACCAAGAATGTCAAGACAGCTATTTACAATGGTTTCTGAAGTGAAAAACTGCTGAACTGCTATTGTCTAAAAAGCAAAAGAAACCTGTGACAAATACTCTGATAACTTAAGAGCACATAATAGTTACTCTTAGAGGGATTCAAGTTAGCTGAAAATAAAAACAGTTTTTTTTTTTTAATGTGTTAATCTCCCTTACAAGCACTTAAGGTCATGGAGGGAAGGNTCTTAATTTTTTTTTTTTTTTTTCAATTTTTAGCATGGGTTGTGCTCTAAACAACCCCCTTCCCTCTTGACCGAAATTCCCCCTTGTATGTGGATTCCCTGGATGTGATGTTTATGAGGTGCAATTCTAGCCAGGATGACAATGGCTCATTCAGGTTGATTCTTTTTGCAAAATGTATCCAGTCAGCTGCAAATATGTATTCAAGTCACGACATTTTATTCCCTTGCCTAGGTTACTACTGAGTATTGGTATCTATTTCCTGGACGCTCCATATTACATTTAATATCTGACCGCATTATTTCAATTTTTTATTTATTAAAAATTTTTTTTATTTTATTAGAAACTTTTAGTAGCTTTGGCTATGACCGTAGTTGAAGACATTCCCAGGGAAAAATCTCTCAGATCTAGCAAAAATATTAATAAATTCAAATACGTTTTTGAAAATAAGTAATAGTAATTATAGTAAAACAAGTATAACAAAGAATAAAAAATAGTTATAAATTTGAACAAAACTAATATTTGAGAGTGGTGTCATTGGTCACCTTCTCCCCTCTTGTGATTGTCATTGAATGTCATTTTACTTTTTATTGTAATCAAATTATACAATGTTTCTATTTTAACAGAAAGTAATAAATAAATAATAGCTAAAAAAATAAAATGCAAGTGATAAAATAAATAAATAAAGTATATACTACAAAATTAAATTGTTTGTTAGTAGCAGTAGCAAATTCTTCACGCAGCGTAAACAAAACAGATTTCCCATGTATTAAATAGTGTGATAAAATAAATAAATAAAGCAAAAATTTTAATAATCAATTTTATTCTTGGTATAGATAATTCAAAAATATTACAAAGCAGTCAACAATAAAAATGACCTAAATAAAAAAGTATTCTTAAATCAATATATGCAAATCCAAACATAAACTGAATTCAGCCTATTATAGTCCAAAAACAAGAATGTCTCTAATTGATGGAATTTGGTTTATGTTTGGTTTCATGTGAAGGGACTTTAGAATACTTTATTGAGTTAGTTTTAAAATTTATATTAACTGCTTTATAATCTTTTTGAAAAAAAAGATTACACTCTAATCCTATGCTTGTCACTAATCCTATGAGAAATGTTTATAGAAGGCTTTGAATACAGTAAGACTATTGGAACTGAACAATATTGCCTTAATTTAGTTACTTTTTGTAGCCATAATGTATAACTAGTAAGTTAACTTAGTAAAATTCATTAATATTTCAGGAGAACAATGCTCTAAAATTTGAACTCGATGAGTCTCACCAACGAGAACAAGATTTGTATGACGAAAACAAATCCCTTACACAGAAGATCGAACAATTAGACAGAGATCTTGACAAGAGACAATTAGAAGACAAAATAAAAGAAGGGTAAGGACATGAATTTTCTTGAATTAGGACTTGAATAAAGAGTACATCCAGAATATTTAAAAATTAACAGGAAAAAATACCAGAATATCCTCTTTAATAAAACTATATTTAGAGTATTAATATTAATGAATTATAATTAACATTACTAATGTTAAACCTAATTTCTTCACTGCAATTTATTCCCAGCCTATACTCTATTTGATGTCTTTGTATTTACATAGTATATTCTTGTTTCATCGTTTCTCTTTCTAGTTTTAGCAAATTTCCTAAAGGGAACTACAGTAGTTAAGGTGGGTCTGATGATGCTATTTTGCAGGATCATTTAAATTCATATATATTGGTGTGCCTGGCTCTGAGAGCTCAAATTACACTTTGTGCTGATTATTATTGAAAAATTATAGCCTGTCCAGTGAATGGGTGCATGCTTAACAGCTAGAAAAGAAAATTGTGAGTATAAAGTTAATATTCTCCCCCCTCAAACAAATATTGCTATAATAAATTATAGAATAAAAAATTCTGCCTACATATCAAAGGCTGACCTCCCCCACCCCCCTAATGGTTGGGCACAGTTTTTTCTACAATCACGAAAAACATCAATACATCAATATGATGATGGGGAGGAAAGTGTGGATGAAGAGCAGAGGATAATTAGTAAAATATAGAAAGAATGGTCAAGGAGGAAATAGGCGAGAGGAGAAGCAAAGAAATGATGAATGGTTCAAAAATAAACGTTTTGAGGCCTTTTTTTTTCTCTTTTTTTTTGCCAGGATCGCGAGAACCGAATGGATCCCATTAGTTACCCTGGTGCCCCTATCTTGAGGCCTTGCATGAAAGAAATATCTGTAAATCAGTGATGTTTTATTATACTAGGAGATAAACTTCTGTGTCATACAAAGAAAAAAAAGTAATCAAATAGATTCATAATAAAAAGCAGAATTTTCTTAAAGGAAAGATAGAGCAGATAGAGGAATTGAAAGTGAAGAATGAAATAAAAAATTGCAAAGATGCAATAAAGTATATGAACATTCAGACCAAAATGAGCAGGTAATAAAATAAAATTTGAAAGCTCCGGAGTGTAAGGAAGATAGGAAATGTGCTTTTTAGAATTAATTAACCTTAATTGCAAAGAAACTGTAGCTTATACTGTGGAAAAACTTTCTAACAATTTGGAACTACTATCAATAGAAAAGGTAAGAGAGGCAATTAAAAAATTAAAAAATACTTGGTAGAAGATATGTTAGTAGTTTAAATTTGGAGGGAATAAATTGCTATTTATAAAAATAGGATAAATTGTCATGCCAAAACAAAAAAGGAATTTCTATGCTGCCTCTTGCTTATAATGTCTTTAAACATTCTTTCTGTAGGTAGGTAGGATCGGGTTTAGGGGCGATCAACCCTAAGATTATTACGCCCACATCTCACATATCCGTTCTCGCAGGAGACAAGTAGACAACAACTTGTGTGCGTATACATATATGCACACATATACACACATAAACAATAAAATAATAAATAAATAAATAATTTTAGATAATAAATAACAATTTTGATGTATAGCACAGTTTTTTTTTCTTTTAAATTACTAATTTTTCCTTTCTTTAATCTTTTATAATTTTAACATTATTCTTTTTTTTTTTNCACCAAACATAATCTGTCTTTCAGTATTTTGACTCTTACTTGGTATACTGTACTTTTTTGAAATTAGCCAGCTTTATTATTTGAAAAGTCCTCTCTAAATTTTTGGGGTAGTTCTTTCATTCAGCAGCTTTCTTCAATAACTTTTTACTTCAGAATAGAAATCCTTTAGTTTTTGAAGGATTCTTGTGCATGGTAAGAAGGTAATTATGTATCATGGGGAAAAATTCAATAAATAAGAATGTTAAATAATTTATTAATATCTGAAGAAAATGTATATCTTATTAAGATTGTTATTCCAGTAGGTCATGAAATTAGACCTACTAATGTCCTATAATTTTATCCATTAATTTTAACAGTGACATAAAAGGAAAAACTAGAGAAAATTACATTAAAGAAATTGGAAGACTAAAAAGAGAGTTGGATATGATGGAAGGAAGACTGTTTCAAAGCCAATCAGAATCCAAAGAGCTTGAAAAAAAATTGCGTGAGAAAGAAAAAGATTATTTAAACATGGAAGAAATGGTTAAGGTACAATTAATAATTTATTAGTTCTATTCTTTGTTATCACTGAATATTCCATAATAACTTATTGATTTTTTTTTTCTTTGAAGTTGATTTAATAGAAAACATTCATTGCTGAATGAACTAATTATCTGATATGTTTTTTCAGAGTCGCAAATATGATGCTATGAAGAATGAGCAAAAGAGGAAAGTAGTTGAAGCAGATCTTGATAGAGCACTGAATACTATGAATGATCTGAAAACATCTATTAGCAAGCACTATGAAACATTCAAAAAAGCTGTTCATGAACTAACAAAAAAGGATGAAGAAAATTTTGAATTAAAGGTATTTAAAAACATCTCAATCAAGAAGTTGAAATATTTGGATTAATGACAAAAAAATAATAAGTAAACTCTCATTTTACAAGTGTATCAGATACATATCCTAACATTTTCATTATTTAACTCTCAGTCACAACATCCAAAAGTATCAACTATGCTAAGTATTTTACTAAGAGGAAGTGAAAACTAAGCAGACTTTCTACAATTAATTAAAGATGAAATAAAATATATAACTGCTAAAGAAATAAGATGGTACCAATGGATAGCTTCATTTTTATGATAAATCAACTAAATACATAAGAGACAAGGATACAATTTTTTTTATTAAACTTTTATTTATTTATTACATTCTGTTAAATTAAAATATTTTGTAATTTAATCACCACAGTGAATTAGAAAAAAAAAATGACATTCAATATCAATCACATGAGGAGAGAAGGTGACCAATGACACCACTCTCAAATTAGGATACAAATAAGTAAATAAGTCATTGATATTTGAATATTCACTGTGTGTGTGTGCTAAAATTTGAAAAATTTCATTCCTTAGAATCTTAATTCAGTATCTGGTTCATTTTCTCCTAACTCATGATTTTAATTTACAATGGTTTTTTTCTCCAGTAATTATACCTCTATAATTTTTTAGAACACATTGAAAATTTTAGAAGATAAGCAAACAACGATGAGTAAATATGTTATTGAACTGAGAGATCGATTAGAATATCTAAGTAATGTCTATTTTAAGGTTGAAGAACAAAATGTGAAGCTGAAAGCTTTATGTTCAGTAAGTAACATTTAATTTTTACTTTTTCCAATTTAATTTTTTATTTTTCGAAATGCTGCTACACTCTTCATTATAGTGCTTAAAAATATTTTTAAAACTGGATTTTCCTGGTAGCATCCTTAATGAAATGACAAATATGCACTTCAACAGCTAATATATGCCTAATTTCCATGGATTCGAGGGTTTTAAAGAAAGCCGTTGCAGCATTAAAGGTCGTAAGTAAAAGGATTGAGGTTAATCAGGAAAAAATCAAAAAACCTGAGAGTGGAGGTAAATTTTGAAAATAAAATTGCTGCTGTAATAGGGCAGAGGATCATTGCAGGAAACTAAGCTTACTATGCTAACCAATAGCTATTTTAGTAACTGTAACAAAAAACAAAGATAAGGTTATGTATGACCTAAGTAAAATCTATTGCAATATAGCATGCAGCAGAACATGGAACCTTCATAGAAGTACACAATCAGTAAGTTAAGAATATTTGAATGGAAATTCTGAGAAGATTTTATGAAGCAGATTTTTAAGCAGGCATGTTGTGATACCACAAAAAAAAAAAAAAAAAATGCTGAGCCATATTAACTATATATTAGCAATGTTCTGGTGCTTGTCATCAATATTAGACTCAAAGAAAAGCCATGTAACAGACTAGTCAGCAGCAGGATGTTTTATAAAATAATGTTCATATATTTACCGTTTCTTCTTCTGGGTTGGATCGTGTCAAATTGTTGTTATTTGCCGAGCTTTCGCACATCATGTGATGGCTTTCTCAGGGCTGAAAAGAGAATGAGAAGAAAATTCTCATTCTCATTCTCTTTTCAGCCATGAAGAAGCCATCACATGATGTGCGAAAGCTCGGCAAATAACAACAATTTGACACGGTCCAACCCGGAAGAAGAAACGGTAAATACATCTGACGACCGTCGAAGCCTACGTGAACATCTAAGTTTTTTTTTTTTCGCATTTCCTGCCAGATTTATCAAATAATACTCGATAACATGATCGTCAATTTAAAAAAAAAAAAAAAAAAAAAATATTAGTCCACATAATACTTTTAAATTTCAACAAAAGGGAGTAAAAATGCCATATTGTTTCTAAAAACGCACACAAGACATAATCTCTCTCTCTCTCTCTTTTCCACCTTTTCCCTTTCTCTCCTCCNACATGATGTGCGAAAGCTCGGCAAATAACAACAATTTGACACGGTCCAACCCGGAAGAAGAAACGGTAAATACATCTGACGACCGTCGAAGCCTACGTGAACATCTAATGTTCATATAGTGAATGGCACCAGAAGCAAAGATAGGCAAGAAAAATTTAGCTACAGGAACTTAAAAAGCCTAAGTATATAAATGTTAAGCCGACTCAAAACCAGGAAGCAAAAGCCCACTGTGCTGTTGGACATTTTAGTAACTAAGCAATGAAACAGAATAATGAGTTAATAAGTGAAATATCAACCTGTGTAAGGAGTTATTCAATACATAACTTTATAATGACTGGTGTGTGTGTGTTTTGGTATTCTGAAATGCAGTACTCTCCTATCATTTCAATCTCTTAAATTTTGTTAGCTTTCTAGAATTCAATACTTTTACCACCAAACATAATCTGTCTTTCAGTATTTTGACTCTTACTTGGTATACTGTACTTTTTTTTAATTAGCCAGCTTTATTATTTGAAAAGTCCTCTCTAAATTTTTGGGGTAGTTCTTTCATTCAGCAGCTTTCTTCAATAACTTTTTACTTCAGAATAGAAATCCTTTAGTTTTTGAAGGATTCTTGTGCATGGTAAGAAGGTAATTATGTAGCATGGGGAAAAATTCAATAAATAAGAATGTGAAATAATTTATTAATATCTGAAGAAAATGTATATCTTATTAAGATTGTTATTCCAGTAGGTCATGAAATTAGAGCTACTAATGTCCTATAATTTTATCCATTAATTTTAACAGTGACATAAAAGGAAAAACTAGAGAAAATTACATTAAAGAAATTGGAAGACTAAAAAGAGAGTTGGATATGATGGAAGGAAGACTGTTTCAAAGCCAATCAGAATCCAAAGAGCTTGAAAAAAAATTGCGTGAGAAAGAAAAAGATTATTTAAACATGGAAGAAATGGTTAAGGTACAATTAATAATTTATTAGTTCTATTCTTTGTTATCACTGAATATTCCATAATAACATATTGATTTTTTTTTTCTTTGAAGTTGATTTAATAGAAAACATTCATTGCTGATTGAACTAATTATCTGATATGTTTTTTCAGAGTCGCAAATATGATGCTATGAAGAATGAGCAAAAGAGGAAAGTAGTTGAAGCAGATCTTGATAGAGCACTGAATACTATGAATGATCTGAAAACATCTATTAGCAAGCACTATGAAACATTCAAAAAAGCTGTTCATGAACTAACAAAAAAGGATGAAGAAAATTTTGAATTAAAGGTATTTAAAAACATCACAATCAAGAAGTTGAAATATTTGGATTAATGACAAAAAAATAATAAGTAAACTCTCATTTTACAAGTGTATCAGATACATATCCTAACATTTTCATTATTTAACTCTCAGTCACAACATCCAAAAGTATCAACTATGCTAAGTATTTTACTAAGAGGAAGTGAAAACTAAGCAGACTTTCTACAATTAATTAAAGATGAAATAAAATATATAACTGCTAAAGAAATAAGATGGTACCAATGGATAGCTTCATTTTTATGATAAATCAACTAAATACATAAGAGACAAGGATACAATTTTTTTATTAAACTTTTATTTATTTATTACATTCTGTTAAATTAAAATATTTTGTAATTTAATCACCACAGTGAATTAGAAAAAAAAAATGACATTCAATATCAATCACATGAGGAGAGAAGGTGACCAATGACACCACTCTCAAATTAGGATACAAATAAGTAAATAAGTCATTGATATTTGAATATTCACTGTGTGTGTGTGTGTGTGTGTGTGCTAAAATTTGAAAAATTTCATTCCTTAGAATCTTAATTCAGTATCTGGTTCATTTTCTCCTAACTCATGATTTTAATTTACAATGGTTTTTTTCTCCAGTAATTATACCTCTATAATTTTTTAGAACACATTGAAAATTTTAGAAGATCAGCAAACAACGATGAGTAAATATGTTATTGAACTGAGAGATCGATTAGAATATCTAAGTAATGTCTATTTTAAGGTTGAAGAACAAAATTTGAAGCTGAAAGCTTTATGTTCAGTAAGTAACATTTAATTTTTACTTTTTCCAATTTAATTTTTTATTTTTCGAAATAGCAAAACTAAAAACTGAAACATATGCTCTTATGAATATTTTAATATTAATTCCAGAATTAAGATTAAATTATAATTAAAATGTTTTTACATTGTTCAGAAACAACAAATAAATATGCATAATTAAAACAGGTTACTTTTAATTTTTACCAGTATAATGGTTTAAAGTGACTTTTCCTTTCCTTCTAATGTCAATATTTCTTTGGTTCTTTCATCTATCAAAACAGCTTTACTCGAATCATTTTACTACACATAAGACCTAAGATTCAAATTATTTGTCCTCACCCAAGAACCCAATCCCGACTTTCAGATACATCCTTAGATTTCTTCTTAGGTACTACTTCCTCCTTACAGAAAAATAATCAACATTTATTATTTCTGATGAGAAGATTATCAGGAATTCTGTCTTGGTAGTTGAAGAATTCAAAACTAATTTGTAACGAAAAAAGTTTTTATTTTAGCCAAAATTTCGGCCTGAATTTCAGGCCTTCACTAGGGCACCGCAGCATTTATAGGCCAAAAAAAGAACCCCATAAAAATAAGAATCAATAAACAGTATGATATTAAAAATTTAAAAAACCACTCCTGCTCTTTCAAAATACTCTCCTACTGACAAACATACGTTAGACTTTGACTAATTCACACTTCTGGCAACTGAGCTCAACCTTGAGAAACAATTTTTAGCTGAGTCTATTCACATAAATTTAGAATGAAACCCTATCCACTCACAATTGAATGCTAATTAACAAGCCAAACCAAAACTCACTCATTATCTCAGACCTGAATTAATTGATTAAAACTATCACTAAAGAGGAGAGCCAGTTTTATGTAAAAAGAAGAAAGCAGTTCTCAACCCGATTGTCTAGAACCTCCTAAATCCCCTCAAAATAGTGACAGAAGTCATTTTAATTATAATTTGATAAGTATTCTACAATTAATCAGTGTAGGTGGCACATCAAAACTAGTACTCCTATAAAATGTAAAATGTAAATATAGTAGAAATAATTATGAACATTAATGATTTTGTTTTTAGAATCAGACTGGAACACTTGAAGTAATAAAGAAGAAATCAATTGATATTGAGAATTTCCAAGATAAATGGATCAGGAGGCTTGATTTTGTTAACAAAAAACGAAAAGCTGCTTTAACACATTCAAAAAAGCTTCATAACAAACTCATGTTAAAAATAAAAGAAATTCACCACAATGAGTTGGTTGTTGTAAAATTAAATAAACGAATAAAAGAGCTTCAAAAAGAGAGAGATATTAGCAATGAAAAATTTAAAAAAATATCAGGTTCTGCTTAAATAAAATAACTATTGTAGATTATAATAGCATGTCTCAATGAATAGTGTATCTATATTAACTTAATTAATAAAGTTATTAAATTAACTTAATTTTATTTGTCTCCCATTTATGGGTCTGTAAAAATACAGTTGGACGAAAAGTAACACCAATGCCNACTAATTTGTAACGAAAAAAGTTTTTATTTTAGCCAAAATTTCGACCTGAATTTCAGGCCTTCACTAGGGCACCGCAGCATTTATAGGCCAAAAAAAGAACCCCATAAAAATAAGAATCAATAAACAGTATGATATTAAAAATTTAAAAAACCACTCCACTTACATTTTGTAAAACCTTATAATTCAATTAAAATATACAATTTAAACTTTAAAAGCAGTTAATTAATGTTAATTAAAAACTGACATTTTTCTCATTGATTTTCTTTACTAATTATGCTTAGCCATACTTACATACTTTGAGCATCAAGAGCTGAAATGTAAATGAAAAAAATGGAGCAATGAAAAAAAAAAAAAACAGCAGATCCTTAATCAAGGAGTGTATAAAAAATTGGCTGTTTTATCAAATTCAAGATTTCAAAGAACTGTAAATGTTTTGATCCTATTTAATATTTACCAATGCTTAATAATCCATTTAGAGCATTCTCTATACTTAGTAAATCCTATTCAATTTTTTCAAAACAAAGCCTCAGTTTTTTTTTCAAAAAAGAAACATGACAGTTTCCTATGAAATTCTTGTAATTTTAAGGCATTACTGAAAAAAATTGCACAGCTGATGAAGCAAATTGCAAAATTATTTTTCTTTTATGTTAGCCTCCCTTGCAACCACTAAGGGTCATTGGAGTTCAAAATTATTAAACATGAAAAAGAAGGGTGTCCTTTACTAGTGCAGTGAGCGAGTTTAGTTTGAAAAAATAGCAGTAGAGATATGATAGTGGAAAGAAAGAAGGGCTCCAGACCGTCATTAATGGATATAGATGAAGAACTGCAGGAAGCTGTTGAGTCAAATTTGTCCACAAGAACTCGCAAACTTGTTAGTTAGAGTGGTAAGTCTAAATTTTATAAGTCGCCATCTACTTTACAATAGAAAGATAAAAAAAAAAGAGTGGTAGACTAGTCTCTCACAAACTTACTCTTAAGCAATCAGCTCAGAGGCTAGAAATTAGTTAAAATTTATTGAAAAATTCTTCTGATAGGAGATTTTACCACAAGATTGTCACCTGAGATAAAAATTGTATTTAATGGTGAAATCCAAATACTCTTAAGCAACAGCTAGATTGAATGCGGACAAACTGTTTTTCCGGTTGTTACAAGAAGGCAATTTGAAAAAAAAAAAAAAAAAAAAAAAAAAAAAAACCTTACTGAGTGTTATTCTGCTTTGATCAACCAAAAAGGATTTTTATTCCAACAAGTAAATGCTTGTCCTCATACTTCCCGTCGAGCTGAAGAAAAGGTTAAAGAAGAATTTTATGGATTTATCCACCACATAGTCTAGCCTATGGACCATCAAATTACTACTAGTTTCCATCCATAGCCAAATTTCTCCTAGGAAAAATTTTTGATGATTTTTCAGAAGTTAAAATTACAATACAAGATTTCTTTAATAGCCATCCTAAGGAATGGGATCGAGTAACTGGCTAACAGATGACAACTGATGTTAGGTAAGAATAGACTATACTTTGAGTATTAATTGTATTTTACATCAAAGATATAATATAACAAATATTGGGTTGAAAACAGTCATTTTTTTATACACTCTCTTAGTTTTAGATTTATTATATTTTTCCATGAGACATTTTTTAGCTTTGACTAAGCTGTGAAAGTATGATGGCAAGCTTTAAAGGCTTATTTGGAGTATAAGAAGACACACATTTTCAATGTAGGTGAGGAAATGATATTTTCAATCTAAAATAAAGTATAACAGTAGCAGTGCTCCAGTTAGTTGGGAATTTCTCTAATAAGTATGATTTTTCACTGACACACTTCTCAGTTTATGAGAAATTAAAGAACTGATAGCTAACTTATGGTCGGGTATTTACAATTAATTTCTACAGTATTAAAAATAATGGCACTATAAAATAAATATTGCTGTTTTTCAAGAATGATTTAATGTTACTAAATTCCAGAAGTTTAAACCCTGACAAAATCTCTTTAATTATAAATTATTTGTATGCTTCCAGCTATCTCTTACTATCTTATGACTAATACCCACCAGTTATAATTTCTTATGGCTAATACATGACTAAATATAAGCAAATATATAAATATTAATTTAGTTGTGGTTTGTTATCCCACGTTTTTTATCTCCCTCTCATGAATTTTTTATAAACAAATGTATTTTGTTTCGGTAGGAGCCGCATACACTTCCAATAGATGTTTCATATTTGCACTACATTGTATAAAACTTATATGTTGTTAAATATTAAAACCCAAAGTATTATTATAAGCGGTTTTTGAAAAATAAAACAAGTTGCACACTTGCTACAAAAGAACAATTTAGTGATTTATTTTAACAGTCTATTCCATTTTAAGTTTTAATAATTTATGGTTATTATTTACATGATTATTTTTTATAGATTTGCTTAAGAAAGAGAGAGAAAAATCATCAGTGCATTCAAATGTAGTAAGTCAGTTAAATGTTGAAAATGAACAGTTAAAACAGAAGAATGCAAAGCTGCAACAAGAAATTGTGGAACTTTACCAATATTCAAATATGTAATTTTTATCGTTTGTTTTATTTTACTACATGGAAATTAATTTTTAATTTGTTAAAATCCAGAAATTTGAATTATCCTGAAATTTAGAAGTATTTTTAATAATTATTTTAGTTTAAAGGTTTAACAGAATAGACTAAGTTTATTATTACAGGCCTTTATAAAAATTTACTTTATAAGAATCATTTTATTTCCATAATTACATGTGGGACATACCAAATTTTGTAAAGGCTTTACAAAACACACCAATTAATGGATTATCATGAAATTCAAAAAATGACAAGTAGTGTTCAGAGTAGTTTATCTTAATTTACGTTATTCTATATCACTGGAGTCCTTCAAGGACCTGGGACTCCTTGTAGATTTGTTTAGATCAGTCATGATTGGCATTAGCACTCTGCCATCCTGTCATACCAGCCTCCACACGATCCAACCATACCTAGGGTAGCATCCATTGTCCATAAAGGCAATATATCCCAGCAACCAGAACCTTCCTTGTTCAATATAGGCCACTATGTCCAGCTCAAAATACCTTTGATGTTCAGTATTAGATCTAATTCCCCTTTTACAATTAGTACATACTCAAAATTTAGATTTTTCTTAAAAATTTCCTTCCCCACACCCATAAGGCTCTATCAATTTCCATTTAGTATAATAGCTTCACTTCCACAGGTAATGTCATAATGACAATAATTTTAATTAATTGGCACTTTTAGAGAAGTCTTTAATCTTGTTCGCATTTTTAAGAGCAAATAGACTTGAGTTCCAGGCTTTAATCCTGTCGATGAGTGAAATGCACACAAAAACAAGATTTCCCAATTATTTGAATTGCATATCACACTTGGAAAATGCTACCTTCTTTAACTATTCATATAAATTCATTAATGACGTCCTCTTCTATGGATGAGCCATTCAAATTCTTTTCAAGTTCCTTTTAAAAAATATTTCTTACGTATTAGTTTCTCCAAACAACAATCAGGAGTTTAATCATAACTCAAAGGCTTTCCTTATTTCTTCCTGACTGCTAATATAATTTCTATTTAACAACTTAGGAAATTTTCTTTCTTATTTATATATATGAATATCCCAGCTTATAAGTCTTAATAAACCATGGCTTCACTTAATGAAGTGTGTAATTAATGAATTATACAGCTATACATTTTCAACTTTTTTTTTTTCCTTAGCCTTGTAAAAGATATGAAAGCTATTGAGAGCCAGAAAATTGTTACCTCAGCTGAACTCAAAGCTGCTCTCCTGAATCTACTAAATTCGAAAATTCAAATAAATAAAGGCAAGGGAGAATTTCAAAATATATCACTTCAGTACAATAAGATATTTATTGAAAACAAAACTCTCCAGAATAGACTGAAAAAGTAAGTTTCATCTGAATATTCAAAATAAATATGGCCTGGTTAGTTTCTATACTTTATATTTTGGTTGATTTTAAAGTAAGATTAGTATGCAATAGTATATATATATATATATATATATATATATATATATATATATATATATATATGTGGTGTATGTGTATGTGTTAAATATCATATTGTTTATGTGATTTTTTAAAGATAAGGTGGTAAAATACTTTTACTTTTTCTATAACACATTTGCTTTTTCTATGTCCTTTTGCTTATATAAGCTAATAAATATTGATATAACTTAAAAATTTATAAGTCATTCTTAATGTTTAGTCTGACACATTATTTAAGCAATACTTGTCTAAGAAAATAAGTGCCTTCATGAGCAAGAACTTTTGAAATTTCAGACATAATATAAATTATATAACACCTGTTTTAGGGGCTGGTAAAAGACTCAGATTTCAAAGTAAATCACCTGTTTGATGAAATCAACAAATACAAACAGCAGATATATATAAATGATAATCTTGTTGCCAGATTGCAAAGAAGTGAGTGCAATATTAAATTATAAGTAATTTAAAGAATAAAATATGAAACCCTTTTTGAAAATTTTCATAAATAATAGAAAATTAGTAAGAAGAAACAGGATTTTTTTAAAAATGCATTTGTTTAGCTCTGAAGATTAAATTTCTATTTTTAATTGTCCTGCCAATATTTCTTAATTGCCTTTTTACTTACTTTATTCATTATTTCTGTCAGAAATATGTGGTCGCATGTGCTCTGGATATTATTATATTACACTCAGTGGATATCATACTGAACCTCAATCACATATACTATTGTGAATATACCATTCTATTGTTTTAAAGGACTTAGGTATGTCACATCCTCATTAGCAGTGAATAATTAAAAATTATTTGCCCCCCAAAAAAATAAAATAAAAGAGACAGAATAAGAAAATAGAAAGATATTTTCCATTATAACATTACATATTTTGACTGCTCTGACCATTTCTTCCAAACCAAAACATTGACTACTGGCACTCATTTAGTTGTACATCTACATCATACTAATAATTATCAGTACCTCTTATGCCCTCGGGAAGCATATACTACTGTGTAAGGATATGGATGGATCGGATAACATTGTTAGATAATTATAAAACAATTACAGTATCTGGCAAAATATTTTTAGTCTCAAAAAAGGTATTAAGTAAGATCCTTACTAGGAAGAGGTTTTGAGAATTTTAAATTTAATTCAATTCACCATGTCTACATTTAACCATAAATTTCATTCTTATTCACCTGGAATATTCATTGAATAATAACTGATAAAATGCATTAGTTCTTGCATACTTGTATCAATTGGTGGAAGAGAAAAGGAGGAGGGGATGTAAAAAAAGGAAAACCAAATGGATGTATATCATTCTTACTGTTTGAATTAAAAAACATTTTATGAAACATAATATTTAACATTTATATTCTATAAAATTTTACAATAAAGTTTTTTCAAGGAAGAAACAAAATTTAACTTTATGTTCATGCATAAACATAAATTATGTCCATTTTAAAGTAGTTTATATAAAATAAAATTCCTTCTTTTCCCTCTTTTTTTCTTCATTAGCTTTTTTTTTTTAGACTAGATAAAAGATTTATTTTATGTGTTGAAATTTGATTTGTGTGAGGGAGTTTATAGAAAAACCAAATCAATCAATGTCTTCATTATTATTTGTTCTATGAAAATATTTAAAGAATAGATTTAAAAAGCAATGATACAAAATTAATACTTTTAATTACTTTTATGAATAGAGTATCAATATAGAAGATGCATAAGAATTAATTAGGAGAGTTGAGTAACTTTCCCCTACACACTCCTCCCAATGGCATGTCTACCTCCGATTTTCATAGTTTAGATCCAAGTAATTACTTTATTCAAAGTCTGTTGTGACAGATTTAATTATCAATAAATAATATATATTTCATATGACAATAATATACCTTTAAAAAAATGTTATCTGTTTCCAAAAAAAATTAAGTTCAGACTCCTGCTTCAGCGTGAAAGACCTTAAATTAAATTCATATAATAACACAAAGTTAAATCCAGCTATTTGATATTCTCATGTAGTCTACTATAACTGTTAAAGAAGTTTCATTAAAAATATTCTATGACAAGATGGATGCAGTGACTAACTTTGAAGAACATAGTCTGAGGACCAGAAACAACAAGAGCTTAAGTTTGTCCTATTATAAAATCCTATGGAATACTTCAATCTATTATCGTGTTAGCATTTCAAGTCCATCATGGAGGAACTACAAAACTAAGCAAACTTCTCAGTATCCTAGTTAATGAATATTTTTACTTGAAGTTTCTATATTGAAAAATTTCATAATGTTCCAATTTTATGAATAATAAAGACGCAATGCATTTTTCATGTATATTTATAAATATCATTCAATGGGATTCATAGAGGTTTCCCACTCCTACTGCTGTGATTCTGAAAAGTGAGAGAATATAGTTTTTGAATTAATTAATTATGATTGGTAGTTATCTAGATCAATCTTGATTAAAAGTGGGGTTTTACCTGAAACCCGAACAGAATAAACTCACTACCAGGCGTAATTGTAAAAACATGTAGCATTGAAATTGCAGTTGAATAATTGCAGAGCTGTTTGTTAATCAATAATGTCATATTATAAGGAGTTTGGTTTTCATAAAAGCTAATGTTCACTTAAAAAATTTCATAGTATGATTCATAGTGTTAAATTTTGTATTCAAAAATGATATTCTCTTAATTTTCAGAATCACAGCAGTAGGAGTGGGAAACACTATGAATCTCATTGAATGATATTTATAAATATACATGAAATATTCATTGTGTCTTTATTATTCATAAAATTAAAACATTAGGAGATTTTTGGATGTGGAAACTTCAAATACAAATATTTATTAACTAGAATACTGAGAAATTTGCTTTAGTTTAGCAGTTCCTCCATGATGGATTTGAAGTGCTAACATGAGACAACATAACAACATAGAAGTATATGTAATAGAACTGCTTGTACCTTGGGTGTCAGTATATTTATAATAGAATATAGTACCATTCTATATTCTAAATAATAATGGAGAATAATAGTGTGTAAGAATACAGTATAATACTAGATTTTGAATAATTATCTGTGTGATACTTAATGTGTTTTTGCTTTTTTGTTTCTTTTTGGTAGTATTTGTTGGACTGAATTAAAGAGCAGAATGCACAATTCATATTTTCCAGTTAATTTTTTATTATGATGCAGAAATCAATTTTTAACTAAAGCCTTACTTTTTTAAGGATTAAAAAGAGTTGAATTTGATTTTTCTCATTTAAATAAAATATTCAAGCTGGGAAAGTTAGAGAACCGAAGTATGCAAGGTGACCTCAGGAAAATGGAAAATGAAAAAAATTTATTGAATATCTTGATAACTAATGGAGAAAAGAGAAGAACTAATTTGTTAAAAGATGTGGAAAGAGTATGTTTGTCTTTATTTATATTTTTTTAAATACATTTATAATTAAATAATGAATTAATTGTGATATGTAATCCCGCACTAAATTAACTACTAGAAATGCACAGAGACCCAGAAAAAAATCTTACTACCTCAGCCGGTAATTGAACCCGGGTCCTTCTACTTTCAGGTAGGCATGCTAGACCTCTGCACCACCAAGGAAGCTTTAATAAGTTAATTGGAGAGATTATCAAAGCTGCCTCGATGGTGTAGTGGTCTAGCATGCCCTCCCGGAAAATAGGAGACCCGTGTTCGATTCCCGGCTGAGCTAGTATGACTTTTTTTCTGGCTCCCTGTGCATTTCTTGTAGAGCATTAATATTTATTTTTAAAAGAAAAAATGTTGTTTGAAAAATAATTTACTATGTAGGATTCAAACAAAGTAGGTGGTTAAACTTCAGACACTATGTAGAACTACTATTACTGCTATTCTCTATCTCACTCTCTAATCTTACACGGCCAGACATTGTGTGTGCATGCTTTTGTGGGTGTGTAAAATGAGAAAAAATGAGTCAGAGAGAATTGTAATAATAATAATAAAGCATAAGAATTGTAATAGTCAAAAACAAAAAATTGTGTGTGTGCCCAACATAGAAGTATATTGGCAGTAGAATGAAATTTTCATTTCTATTACATGTAATGTAATTTGATGTTTTTCAAATTGAAAATTTTTAATTCTCTTTTCTTAAATTTAAGAAAATAAACTATTTTGGAATAATATGCAGTAGTTTTCATCGATTTTTTTTTTTTTTATTGAATCAATTTTTCATGTATATTTTACACAAGTGTAACTAAATTGGAATCCAACAATTCTTTTTCTCAAGTGTTTCAAAGGCTTCATATTGTTGATCTCATCAACTTTTCCATTAGAACAAAAAAGAACTTAAAATCTATGTTTTTCTTGATATTTCAAGCACTAGACTACATACTGCATTCCGTTTTGCATAAGCTCAAAAATCACTCTGCTATGTTTGAGCAGTTTTTCAGTTATTATAATTTCATTACTAGAATTTTATTTTGAAAAAAGTATATCGTCTGTTAAAATTTTAAAGTTTATCATCTGTTTAAATACTTCACTGATGAAGTTACATTGGCTGAACCTATGTATGTACAGAGAAGAACCTAGAAGCAATTGAAGTGCTAATGAAACTATTAGAATCTGGTGTGTAAATCGCCGAGAACCTTGAGTTTTAATCAAAGGCAATGATTATGAACCACATGAGATTTTTTTAAAATATAGTTTTTTTTATTTACCTGAATCAAAATGGTAAATTTACTAAATAGTCCTGACCACAAAATTTTTGTGGACAAAATTAATGAGAGCTTACAAAAAAGCAGATTGCTTAAGGATAATAACAACACTTCTCTACTTATGAATTATTATCAGCCACTTTCCAATAAAATTTCAGATCATGAGACTATTTAAATAATTGAGGAGTTAAATGCATTTAAACAATACAGCATGATGGTCTGATTCCCGAAGCATTTGGTTTTAGAGGCTTTATTTGTTACTGAGAATAAAAATGACTATTTACAGTTAGAATTAATTGCTGTTAAAAATATCAATAAAACCATGATGCAAGTAGACAAGTTTTTTAAAGGCAGTTATTGGAGAGACTAGTATGGCAAGTGCTTTGTAGGATTGTGTCCAATAGTCAGAAGTTTTTGAATCAAAGAAAAGATTGGAGCGATTTAAGTGTATTAATTGCGGGAAACTTTGCCACAATAATTAATGAAATGGATTAATTATAATGTAATACAACAATTATTCATGAACTAAGCTTCAGGACATATAGCAACAGTATATCCACAGAAAAGTAAAGCAAGGCTAGAAGTTAATGCTAGTTTTTAGATTTCCAATTAGAAATTAAGATTAAATTAAAGATAAGTTTGATAATTTTATAATTTCTCAGATTCAATCTCTAATAATTAGGCTAAATGGTTTGATTCAAACATCAGATAAGGAGAACAATTATATTATTGAAATATATTGGTTTGGCTTTAGCAATGTCTTTTCCATCATGATATATCAGGAATTTCTAAGTTACTTATTTCTTTTTAGACACATGAATTTATATTTATGAAAAATGTCATTAAGATTGTTTAAATTAACAATTATTAAATGAAGGGAATATTAGATGATGAGAATACCAAAAATGAAGAAGAAAGCATTTTTTCAGTGAGGAAGAGCCATAAACTCAAATGAAA
Organism: Oncopeltus fasciatus; assembly: GCA_000696205.2. Lineage (NCBI taxonomy): Eukaryota > Metazoa > Arthropoda > Insecta > Hemiptera > Lygaeidae > Oncopeltus > Oncopeltus fasciatus. Next base: position 396,425 of record KZ807370.1, on the reverse strand, counting down.
AGAGCTAATATCAACATTTTTTGGTTCTGTCCTAGGTTCTTATCTATTGTTAATCACTGCTAGTAAACAGGTTCATGTGCTCAAATATATATTGGCAAATACTGCACTCAGACCTTTCATACAATTATGTAGTAGTTAATTTAAGTATGGACTAAACCTTCCTTGCTATCCTCTACTCAATTTAAAAATGCACCATTATCTAAGATTAGTGATAGAAACAGAATTTGTAGTGTTCTTGGCCTCATTTAATCTAGCAAAAAATGTGTAGCAGAAAGTATTCAAACAGTTTAACAAAGATTGCAGAAAGTGATTCTCAAAGAACTTTATGGTGTACCTGGGTTATTCATTATAGTTTAACTCCTAATGGGTGTACTCCTGCTTCACTTTCATAGTAAGAACAATGAATATTCTGTGTAAGAATTTAAAAGAAAGTCAGATTTCTAAGGGAACTAAGGTTTCTCAAATTTCAGAATTAGCTAGAAATACTTAATTTTACTTGCCAAGAGATATGTTTACCATAAGAATGAGCCAGGAAGTGCTGTTGTTGACAGGAGATTTTCATTGTGATACTGGTGTACATTGTATGGGTATTTCCCTAGGGGTTATCTTATTCATATTCCAGCAAATAACTACTTCCTTATCGTTTCACAAATACTTATTTTTAACAAAAGCTTTTCAGATTTACTCCATTAGATGAGGAGTGATGCTGTTGCCTCAGTATAAAGCATTTTCACTTGACGTGTGAACAATTTATTAGCTTATAATTATTTCAAAATAAGTAATGCCATCAGACATTTTATTAACTGAATTCATTTATGCCGCTTATTCATAAATCATTGCCTGCTCTATTGGTTTTATGAAATTTTGTTATATTTGTTTTAAGAAAAAATTGTTTATGGCTTAACCATAACCTATTATTGTGTTGGTTTTTAATTTCACTGCTCATAATTTATTTTTTTTGTATTTTCAAAAGTTACAAAGGAAAGTATCAGACTTGAAAACAGCAATTCAGAAGAAGGAGGCACAAGTAAAAATAATTTATCAGAAAAGTGAATTCATGAATTTTATTATGAAAATTGGTGAAAGTGAAATGACACAGAGACTAAATGAGATCACTCTTCTTAAATCTGATATTTCAAAACTGAGGTAAGCTATTTCTCCCTAATGAAAGTATATATATCTAATGTTTTAGCATTTGATATAGGATACATGAAAATCATTCAAAAAGTTATGTTGTTTTTTTAGTTTATGATGATTATTTTTATTCTAGAGCCTTGCTTGTTCAATGAATTGAAAACTAGACATGAGCCCAAGCAAAAAATGTTAATCATTTATGAAAAGAGGGATTATTTAATTAATTCAGTTTTCTTTAAACCTTCAAACTGACTAGTGTAAAATTATTCTGATGGAAATTCCTATTAGGTCAATTTTGTTTAATAAGTAAAAATTTGCTTTAAAAGTGACTGAAGCTGCTCAAAAACATGCTCCTTTTTTTTAAAAGATGATACAGAAGAAGCGTGAAAAATAATTAAGATGTATCATCTAAGTTATTCAGAGGAGGCCTTACAACTGAACATTTCTCTTATTACTGCCTAGAATTGTTTCCATCAACTAGAAAAAGTGAAAAAGAAACTGTATAAATGGATTTCTCATAAACTTACGGAAGCCAATAAGATAAGCACAAAATAACTGCGCCCTCTTTAGCTTCCTGCTCAAAAATCAAACCCTTATGAGACAAGATTATCGTTGAAGTACATAATATGTTATGTATATTATACATTATTTAAATATAAAACTTTTTGTATTATAAAACATCACATGTTAGATATTAAAAGTGTTAGTCATGGCTTACTGAGTTTATATCTCTGAACTATCCCTTCTTAAGGCTTTTAGGTATTATTTAAAATATGGATCATTGTTTATCATATGTGAACAATCATCACCTGTGATGGTAAATGGGTTTTTCAACAGTTTTAGACAATCATATCAGGTTGTCAGCTGATCAGAAACCTAAAAAATTACCAAAACCTGATCCCCATGAAAAACATTCCAAAGAAAGTTATGTTAATTGATGTCTAGGATATCATTTCAATTTTTCAGATTTATTAATTGGTTTATTTTCTAACAAGAAGGTAAACTAAAATAAAAATTTCACAAGGATTTGTTTAAATAATTAAAATTTGCATTACTTAGAAGTAAAAAGATAGAACCATCAGGATTTCATGATCGCCCATTAAAATAAAGACTAAGATTTCCCTTCATTTTTTTTTTTTTTTTCAAATATCCCATGCAACCACATTAGGACAAAGGTAGAGTGATTATCAGAAGCTGTCACTTCATTTAAACTCCTATGGCAGTGGGCAGGCTTTCTTTCGCAAAAGGACAAGAACCAGCAAGTTTTTTCTCTTCTATAGTCCTTTTCGGGTTTCAAGGTAAAATGTATTTATTTCCTCGATTTTCAGATGAAGATTTATGAGTAGTACAAAGTGTAGGAAAATTGCTTAATTTATACTTACCCTGCGAAACGAAATATTTTTAGGAATGTTGCTATTTACTTCCTCTTGAGACATGTGAGATAGTCGTTAGTTGGCTTGTTAACTATAACTATAACTTGTTTAATTTTATTTTTTAGGTATGTTTGTATTTGTTTTTAAATTGTATATATATGCATGCGCGTGTGTGTGAATACATGAAAAGAAAAATTTTTTTTTAATGGTTGAATTGTAGTTTTGTATTGTTCATATCGTTTTCTGTTTAGTTTCTTGTTAGTTTTTTTATTAAGAATGTTTCTGAAATTTTTCACTTAATAATTAACTAGTAATTTCTTTAACATCTAAAGTCAAAATTTGATCCTTTTTTGTGTGTGTTTGCAATGAGCTGTAGCAGTTTTATATTATTACTAATTTCTGGTTTATTAATTTTGATTTATTTTTATTTACTAGTATTTATTCGTTCATATTTTTTTGTGTGTGTCTTTATTAACTTATTTATTCAGTGAATTTTTTTTTAATTTGGAACATGGGTTCCGTTATTACGATGATCATATTCAATTAAATAATGGAAAACATAATGGGAATGATGTCAGGAAAGATTTATAATGAAGAAAAAGAAATGTTGAAACAATAAAAGGAGTTTAATGAGATAAAAGATGGCGGTCAAATAGCGCCAGCCGATTCGGCAACTGATTAATAAAAGAAAGAAATTACATATTTTTACAAACATTATGATTCAGATATATTTAATTCTGGTGAGAAGGGGATGTGCTTTTTAATAGTAAAAAATTAAATATGGCGTCGGGTTCCCATGACAACGCTTCGGATTTGAAAGCTATTGGTTGTCAGTAAAAAGCAGAGCCAATTCGAAAATAAATTAGCCTGAAAATAGCAATCACTCCATTTTGCAACTAATATTAGCTGGATTAAAAAAAAACGACTAAAAATCTGGAATTAAAAAAGTTTTACAAGGAAATAAGAAATGTAGCTAAGTTAGAGTTGGCAATAATAGATGTAAATAACAATCTTCATCATATCTGGAAGAAATAAGATCAACTAAAGTCAAATTTGATAATACATTTCAAAATTTTAACGATAGGGTAGAACATATGGATAATAAAGTTTATGATGGTAAAATAGAACTATTGACCAAAATGACAGATGAAGAAGAATCCGTGCAAAATTCAATTGAAGTAACTGAACAGAGCTTTATAGAGAATATAAAATTAAATTTAATTCGAGTCGTATGTTCGTTGAGTTTTGCCATGTGAGTCTCAGTTTGGGCATCAAATAGAGAAATTAAAAAAAAAATAAATTAAAGTTTAATTAGTTAATTGAATTAAATTAAATCATTATACAGGGGTGGTCGAGCTTTATGACTGCGAAAAGTTTTATAAAGAAGATGTACAGAAAGTTTAAATTTAATAAACACATATGTTATAAAAAGAAAAATTATTTAAGAAATAGCTGTTACTAAATTAATTTTAATGAATATAAATGAAATAATTAGTCATATTATATTTCTGTTGAAAATACTTACAAAGTACTCAGCAAATTATCTTCTTCTAAAAAGTTAATTATCGGAATTAACTGTGATCTTGATAATATTATCACTTTAAAATAAAATTTATTTTATAAAGACACAATCTTTATAAAATGTAAATTTACTATTACTTTTTAAAAAATACCGACTTGCTCTCCATTGCACGAACGCTGACCTCGATCTAAGTTAAAAAGAAGCGAGCTTCTTCTGCAGTTTTTTAACAAAAGACAAACTATTATAAATGACTTATTTATTATACAAATATTTTTCATGTAAATCGTAATTCGTTCATTCAAAATCATTTAAATAGAGTAAATATAATTATTGAGTTAATAAGAATATAAATTATTATCAACTATAAATAAATAAAATGTCTCTTAACATACTAAATTAATGATGTTACTCAATCTTAGTTTAAATTCAAATAAAATAATATTAAAGATATAAATTTACTAAATACATAAGCTAAACACTAAGTAGCTAAAACAGTAAAATAAAATAAAATGTCTTCTATTATAAGCAGGATCATATCTTCCGATGTTCTCATAATTTAGTGTTCCCCTCAGAGATTAAGTCAGTGTCTAAAAATTCATAACTCAGTAAGTGTCTAAATATTGCAATACACAATAAAATTCTTAAATGAAGTAAAATGCTGGTTTCAATACTTGCATTTTAATATAAGAATTCATTGGTTTATCTGAACATATTGTGTATTAAGGTAGGTAGGTAGGATCGGGTTCAAGGGCGATCAACCCTTAGATTATTACGCCCTTCTGTATTAAGGTAACAGCTCATCAAATGAATAAAATTAACATATCTAGCCTATCATTATTTGAAACTAGATTTTACCATTTATCTCCAAATAAAACAAAAATTAGTGATTATAATTGGTGTTAATATCAATTTTCTAATATTTACTTAAAAAATATATATTGCTGTATATAAAAACGAAGGTTATGTGCCTCCGTCACTCTACCCTCCTAAACTGTCAAGAGCCAGCCTCAGGAATCTTACTTTTAATCTACATTGCCCTCTTCATCCCTTAAGATAAATTTTAAATTACGAGTTGGAGGTATTGTTAAATGTGTTCAGTGCATTTTATTTCCTGAGCCGGTTATGAGTTCAACCTTAATTTTTTCTTTTTCTTTCCTCGATCATATTGCTATAGATTAATAATTTACAATTTTAGCCTGAAGGAAATGTTATCTTTGTTCAATTACTTATTTAATTTTCATCACCTCTTTTTATAAATGCTTTCTATTTTTTTTGTTTATTTACATTAATGTATGTTTTTTTGAGCCAGAAAAGGCCTTTAGTAAAATTCACTTAATGTTCTTCTAGGAGACTCTGTTAGTCCTAGAATAAAGTTTATTTTCTTCTTCTATTCAAAAGAATCATTTATTTAAACTGCAACTAATCTAAAATATTGAATACATTCAATATTTTATATAAGTTACAACCGAATTCATTCATTGTATCATTAGAATCTGAAGATTATTTAAGTGTCCACAAATATATTTTAACAGTGTTCTTTTAGTGAATTCTTGGTATCAAGTCTTCACTAAAAGAACACCTTCTTTAGCTGGTTAGTTTAAGCCTTCTCTCAGAAAATCTGATTAAATGTGTGATTAAAAAAACAACACAAGTTTGTAACTGGGACTTCTGAGACTTAATCAGTAATTTAGGGCCTGATGTGAACTCGTGTTTTAAAAGACTAAGTTGATGTGCTGGTTCATTGTTGACTTTAATTTTATATTATGGATAATTATTTGATAATCAGCTAACAAATTTGGTTCTTATTTAGTCATTTTTTTGCTACTCGGTGTGATATTTTCTAGTAATCACAAAACCTTGGTAGATTAAGTAAAATCAGGCAAACTTCTCTGAGATGACCAATTATGGGTTATATAAAAAAAAACTATGACACCTTCTTAATATTTGTCATTGTTTTAGAAACCAGTTCAAAACTGCATTAAATTTTAACAAAACTGAAAAAAGTGGAAAATTTTGGATATTAGCCATAAATACTTGGTCAGATCTCTGGCTATATTCTATATATACAAATGAGGTCTTAGCGAGTTCACCTTGACCAACTTAAAGCACTGAGGATGAGGCAATAGCCTTGAAAGCCCTCTGCGTTGAAAAAATATATGTATGAACTGTGGAGGTTACTTACCACATCTCAATTATTTCACCCCCTTCTGAATGTCATCAATTGTATAAAGCAGTGTTTTGCATAACTATATCAACAGAAAAAAGTGGTCTAATCATATATTTAGCTCTCAATCTACCTCAATGATTGATGGATGCTCCATATGGTTATTAGCTTGAAATGAGGTCAGAATTATTATTTATTAACTTTTATGTAATTTCTATAAATGGCATTTGCTGATTACAAATCTTGCAGCTCTTGTCATTGTGAAACGGACAAGAAGATTCTTCTCTTTTAATTCACACACCCACTTTTTTTTTGCTGAATTGGTTTAAGCTTCTTTCAATTAACCATAGTGGTGAAAATAATTTTTCTTTTATAGTTATCGTATGATACACATACAGTTTTTTTTTAAGAATTGGATTTTTTTAATTACAATTTTTCCTAGCAGTTCATGAATTTCTGTGCCATTCTTCACTGGCTAAACAGAACATCAGGTGGCTTGGCAGCTGATACACCAATTTCTTCTTAATTGATCCTCAGTAAATCTAAACGTTTATCATATTTACTATACTTACCAATTAATTTATCAGTGAGGAAGGGGGCTGGTCAGACTTGATTATATACACCTAGATTTATTTATGATTTAAAAAATATCTACTTGAAGTTCAAGTATACTTTTACTAGCCCTAACCCTTCCATACTTAAAGTTTAACCCTTAAGTATAAGTTTAAGTGTTAATTGGAACTTTACATTATATTATATATTTTTAGAGCTGAAAATACTTCTTTAAAAAAACTTGTTGAAAACAATGCGCATTTACAAAAAGAAATAATTTCTTTAAATAAAGACTTGAGTTTGGCAAAACAAAAATACCGTGCATTGGAGGAACAAATGGAAAATCCTATTAATGTCCACCGCTGGAGAATTTTAAAGGTATAAGAGAAAACATGGAAAATTTGCTTTCTCTATCCAATTACTATTTGTCTTTCTTTCATCCCATCAATTACTCTCTCAATTGCTTGTATGTTCCACTTATTTGGATGGTTAAAAATCTTCCTAAGATATAAGTTTTTTACCCATATAGAGGCATGCATGTATGCACACACACGCGCACACACACACACCGATGCACATATTTAATAAGAGGGAAAATTAAAAAATGAAACTGGTAGAGACTTGAAAATTAAGTGTCTTTAAAAAGCTCTTTTTGCCATTTAATTTCTAAAAATATTTCATTTATTACATTATCAAGTTTTATTATGCAAAACTAAGTTTTAAGTCCACTAAATTACAAAAATTATTTTTAATCACATTTAAGTTTTCAGTTAAGTCCTCATTTCTTATAGTTTGAATTCGGTCATTAATGAACTCAAGTTCCATAGGGAATCTTATCGACCTCTTTGCTAATGATTTTTAGTCTGATTTTTATGAATTCTATTTTAATAATTGGATTAAATAGATCTAATATTATAGGAGTCATCTGTTTTTTTAAATTTTGGAATACAGTAATACACAGTATGAATGACTATGATATAACTGTTTTATTTATTATGTACTGTTATATTTTATTTTGAAATACAAAATGCAGCCTATTACCTCTCTTGCAAAAACCAAAAAAATAGAGAATAATTAAATTTTAATCTATTTAAAATCATAAATTTATTAGTCATCATAAACAGTGGGTTTTAATTATTTAAAGCTATATTAGAAGAAAAATATCTTTATAATGTTAGTGAAGAGAAAACATTTTTAATAAAACATTAATTATAGGGAAATGACCCAGAAAAAACTGAGCTCATCGAAAAAAATCAATTAATGCTGAAAAAGTTGTTACAAACTGAATACAAAAACCGGGAATTAAAAGAGCAGCTTGGTTTAATAACTAATCAGTATTGTGACTTAAAGAAACAGATAGAAAATATTCCAGATGAAAATAAATTCCTTCAAAAACTACATTATATAAAACGATCTCTAAGGAGTAAAACAGCTGATGTACAGGTAAGTCATCATTTTTAACAAAAATAAAAATCTTCTAGCACTTAAATAAATTATGTTCAATTTTTCATATAGTTAAATTTATAAATGGAAACATTTAATGAAATTCAATATTCAAACCACTTGTCAGATTATATTAAGTACTTTAGGTTGATCATAAGTTAATTTAAATGTTTTATGGATCTAAAATGTGCTTCATTATTTCAGACTTTTTTTTTTTTTACTTGAAGTCTTTACAACACATATTTATAATTTATAAGTCAAACAATTTACCATCCTGCAATAAAAATAGTAAAAATGATATGACAAAATGTTTATGTAACTCAGTGACTGTCTTCGGTCTTTGTATTAGCTTAGTTATGTTGCCCAAGACTTCCTTCTCTAGCACTCTTGATTTCTTAGCCATTTATGCCTTTCACCTTCTTTCCCTGCACACAATCATAGTCATCATCTAAGGGTGCAGCCTTGATGCCCTTTATCTGCCATGCCCTTCTCAAGAAGAGGAAGAGCCAAATCTTTCCTCAAGGGTTGGCTCTTCCGTTCTCTTCTTAGTTCTTTTTGTATGTAATATTTTATTTTCTCAGGTTAGCTTTATTTACTTCAATTTAGTTTTAACTTTAATTATGACAGACAAGAGCTATAGCTGCTACAGCTATCCAAAATTTCACTGAAGAATCAAATGACCTTTCTTACCTAGTTTAGATTGCTCTAATAATCACAAAAGATTATGATATATATTTCTAACTAAACCTCAGTTTCAGACAATCTTCAACAACTAAGAAATCAAATAGTATTTGAGAAATTGTATATCTTAACTCAATATAAATCTGTAAATCAATATAAATAGAAAATCACCGAGAACTTATGGCTGCTGGGCCCTAAGAAATTATAATAGAATAATAGAAATATATAGCTACATAGATTGATTTTTATTAAAAAAACATTTGTTGTGTCAAATTAATTTTAATTAATTTATCATACAACTAATAAACTCATAAAGTAAATGCCATCAAGTATTACTTTTTTTTTAAATTGATAATTTTATTTTAACAATATTAATTATTCTGTATATCATAACTTATAGTATAACATATATAATTATAAAATTAAATTATGAATAAGCAATAATAGCAAACTTATCAAAAGAAAAGTCCTAATAATTATGTCTGAATGTGTGAAACCTTATCAACGTTTTGCTAGATCATTCTGAATTACATGAAGTGTTTTATTTTTTTTAAATGGTTTACAAATATTTTGAAAATTCTTTAGATCATCAATGGTATGAATTTTTCTATTTAAATTTTGTAAAGACTAACACATTGGCTTTAAATTCCTTTTACATAAAAGCAGGTCCAGTGTTTTTTTTTTTTGCCCAGGTACTACAAGGCTACTGGCTCTTATTGAACTTGAAAATTATTTAATTTCTTTTTCAAATTAATTCTAAAATTTTAAGTGTATAGAGTGAGGAATAGATTATAATAGTATGCCATATTCTTTAAAAAGATTGAATTTTTTTTTTTTTTAGATTTCTTTGGCACCCACTAAATTTTCTTGTAATTCTAAATTTAATACTATATTTTTGTTATGCAATTAATCCATTGACGGTATTTCTGAAATGTGCAAAGAAGAACTTGCTAAATTTTTTAAAGCACAAAATATTCTGTTCTTCTATTTTTTCTCTATGCATAAGCTTTGCTTATTCAAGCCTCTCATTTATTACTATACCAAAAAATGCTTTATCTGAGTTTTAATAAAAAAAATTGTATTTTATGGTAGAATACCATAAAATTAAGCCATACTGAATTTCTTGTAATAACAAAAGATATGGATAATTACTTTATGAAAATCACAGTGAGACATCTCCCCTTACATTTCCTTGTAAGGTGATTCATCAAAGATTCTTCAAATGCAGTATAACCTCAATATGAAGAAGGGTAAATCATAGGGGATATGCAGCCCATCATATAAGTTTAGAGATCTATTTGATAACAGAAAATTTATTGTTCAGGGTCTGTGGTTTAAAGTTTGGGGCACAATAAATATGAAAAAAAAAAAAAGTTTTCTGTACAGAGTTTGTGATTGACTAAATGTATTTATAAATTTTCTGAGCTAATCCTAATAGATTTGACTGACATTGTACATGACCATATGTGTGGTGCCTAATAGTAGTCCCACCAGATATAATGATGTACTTTTTAAATAGTATGTATTTGTCACTTTTAATAATTTTATCTTAGCAAGGCTGTCAAGGCTAAAATATAAATAATGAAAGACTCCTGATTTCAAGTGAAATTATTAATAGTCATTATAATTATGGTTAATTGCACTCTGTGTATCCAAGTACCTCCTTGTATACTCATTTTTAAATGAAGCAATTGTCACTCCTAACAGCTATAGCTTGTGTATAAATATTTATATTATGTTAGTCCAGTTTACTTAGGATTAGTATAGATAAAATATTTCATATTGGATTAACAATCTATGTATAGATAAAGTATTTCATTGTCAAAATATTAATTATTTATGACGAATTATAGGGATTTTCTCAAGTTCAGCCAAGCTTTTTCCTTAGAGTTTCTTCAGTGTTATTATTATTACAAATAATAACTGACCAAAATTATTGGGGCAGTATTTGGTTATGGGTTAAATAGTGGTGCGGTATAGGCAGTCAAGTACTGGAGTGGTCTAGGCAGTCAAATAGTGGAGTGATAGGTTAACTGTTATATGTTTTAAGTAGCAATCACAGTTAGCAATTTGTTTGTTTAGCTATATTAAGACATTCGGGTTATAATGTACTTATATTTCTTGATTACACTTTTTATTAGGGGTACTGGTGTTGTGAATCACTATTGCCTCTATTCTGAAGCCTACCTTTAGCTCTCATAGGATAGTTCATGAATGTCAAGCTATCAAATAAAAATTGTTACACATATGAGCATATAAAATCATAAGTTATAATCAATCCTCTTATATTTAAATAAGTGTATCTTATTGTTATCAGTTTCAATATTTTAACAATTAACTAAATTTTAGCTGAATCAGTTCCAAATATATTTCCTCTGTAGGGAAATCTCTGTTTCTCTTCTTTCACTATTGTCATTCTTCCCAATCTAGACAATTTTTCTTCATCAAATATTTTTTTCTGTAGCAAATAAAATAATCATTAGTGCACTATTTATAATCTACTACCACTGACATAAATACCAAATTGAAGAAATTTACCATTTCAAAGTATTTTCTTGTACATTCATCTGCTTTTAGTTTTCTTTCTTCCATTTCTCGCTTTACACTTTTGAGTTCCCTTTGGCAACAACTTAATTCAGCAGACAATCTCTAAAAGTATTTAAAATTGTTCCTTAATTTGACAAAAGTTAAGAATTGAAATAAAATTAAACTCCACTCAACTGTGGTTACTGCCTAAACCTTATAAGTTAAACAACTCTCATCAATATATTTTCAAATTGTTTAAATTTATCTAAAAACTCACTTTTTATTTTTTTTCGAATTTGCTTTTTACAAAGTTTATCTTTGAAAAAACATTTCTAAAATCACTAACATATATTGCAGCACAAGAGCATAATTTCATTCATTTTGTACTCTCAACAAACGACTAATAGTCCTCCAAGTTGGATAAGCTTCACTAATTTGTATTTCCTTATAAGGCACCAAATATCTAGGGAATTTTTTTTTCTTTCAAAGATAATGATAGTTCAATCTTCAGAATATATTAGCTTCTCAATATCCAGTTTACAGATCAGTCGAAGAGGACATGTGATTCCTTAGAACTAGCATTTAGTAAGGAGAAAGAGAACAGTGTCTTCTGGTGGTTGATATTATGCAGAGGCAACATGCTAGTTCTAAGGAATCACATGTCCTCTTCGACTGATCTGTAAACTGGATATTGAGAAGCTAATATATTCTGAAGATTGAACTATCATTATCTAAAAAATTCCCTAGATATTTGGTGCCTTATAAGGAAATACAAATTAGTGAAGCTTATCCAACTTGGAGGACTATTAGTCGTTTGTTGAGAGTACAAAATGAATGAAATTATGCTCTTGTGCTGCAATATATGTTAGTGATTTTAGAAATGTTTTTTCAAAGATAAACTTTGTAAAAAGCAAATTCGAAAAAAAATAAAAAGTGAGTTTTTAGATAAATTTAAACAATTTGAAAATATATTGATGAGAGTTGTTTAACTTATAAGGTTTAGGCAGTAACCACAGTTGAGTGGAGTTTAATTTTATTTCAATTCTTAACTTTTGTCAAATTAAGGAACAATTTTAAATACTTTTAGAGATTGTCTGCTGAATTAAGTTGTTGCCAAAGGGAACTCAAAAGTGTAAAGCGAGAAATGGAAGAAAGAAAACTAAAAGCAGATGAATGTACAAGAAAATACTTTGAAATGGTAAATTTCTTCAATTTGGTATTTATGTCAGTGGTAGTAGATTATAAATAGTGCACTAATGATTATTTTATTTGCTACAGAAAAAAATATTTGATGAAGAAAAATTGTCTAGATTGGGAAGAATGACAATAGTGAAAGAAGAGAAACAGAGATTTCCCTACAGAGGAAATATATTTGGAACTGATTCAGCTAAAATTTAGTTAATTGTTAAAATATTGAAACTGATAACAATAAGATACACTTATTTAAATATAAGAGGATTGATTATAACTTATGATTTTATATGCTCCATATCTCTTTCTCCCATTGCAAAGTATTAGAGCAGTTTTATGTTAAGATATATTAGTGTGATACAAGAATGGATATAATAAATTTGAGCTTATAACAAAACTTGGAGTGTTCCTTCATTGTCCAGCTCTTCACATAGACCTCTCACCAGACTTCAGGCATACAACATGACCTCCCAGATCTCCCCTGCTGTCATACCACTACCAAATAACTTTTACTTGCCAAATCTATTTATTTTATGACTAAAAGTAATGTTGTTTAATTCATTTAATTTTAAGGGAATGAACTTTACTCTTTGTAGTTGAATTTCTTATAGAGTTGCTGAATGGATATAGATATTTCATAGGTTTGGAAATATTATGATGATAAATTGTTGGCATCAAAACAGGCTAAATACAATTTTGCCATGTTTGCAAAAGCCTTTGTTAAATCTGAAATTTAGTTAAGATAAATAAATTAAATTGAATTATCTTCTTGCAGATTAAGTAATAAGTGATTTTTGAGCAATAGTAGCACTGACTTTAACTTTAATCTAATTGATTGTAAATAGAGATTGTGATTATGAAAACATCTTAAACCAGGAAACTAGGTTAGAATGGGAGTTAATTGAAGTGGTTAAACAGCACATAGATGGTCAAGGTTTGGAAAGAGGAGATTTGACAAATAAAGTCGTATACATATGAAACAAGAATTAATTTCTTACAGTTGACATTTTGCCTTGTATTGATAAACTATTTCGATATTCACATTTTACAGCAGATGGACATGAGGGACTCGTAATTTTCAATATTTACTAGACTTACTGATAATAATTATGGTTTTTAACAGTAATGTGAAATTTTCTGTAATGCCTTGTAGAGTTGATGAGTTATGGTTATTTTCTTGGGTTGTGCAATAGCAAATGTTTAGTACATTATATAATAATAATACATAAGCAAAACAGTACAACATTAGGATTGTAATTTATATCCAATAAACATATAAATCCATACTTTATTTTTGACTAATATACATACATTTTAGATTAATTTATGTTTGATTATATAAGTAATACATTAAGTACATGCATGAATAAAATATAAATAATACATTAGTTCTCTCAAAACTTATGTTATTAATTTAACCAATAAACATATAAAAAAGATAATCTTAAAACACTTACGAAGAATCATACTTATTCACTAAGAGATATAATCTCTTACAATATATATATCATTGATGTGTAATAAGCAAAATGTCTTTAGTATATAACATTTACTTATGTTATTGCATAACATAATTTATGTTATTAATAGAGTAAATTAAATATATGTCATCATAAAGTTAAACCATGGTTAACAAATAACAAAAGTTATATCAACCTATTGTACAATATCTTGATCATAAAGACTAGTGAAATTTAATAACTAAATATGAGTGTGTATATATGTATATATATACACATACACATATATAAATATTACATGTCCCATTGTTTGTCGGGAATTGGCTCCTAATGTGCAAAACCAATTTTAATGAAAATTGACAAACTTGGTGCAGATTGATCCAACTTAAAATATAGAGTAGTTTTTATTTCAATTTATAGTCTCAATTACTATAAACTCTCGACATAGTTACAAATGTTCCTGGAGGATGGCAGTTAAGGTTTGTTAATTATCCCGATTAGGCAAGTTGGTGTTAAGTTTCAAATATTTTCATCCATGCTACAATTTATTTTATGATAAACATGTTTCAAAGTTACTTATGACCCAACCTTACAATTTCTGTTTTAGTTACATGCATTATATTTCATTTAATTTCAATTATTCTATGCTAGTTATTTGTTTAATTAATGACCAAAGGTTAAAAGGTAAATCTTTAAGTTTCAAAGAGATGGCGTGCTTACACTTCTTAATTTTTAGTTCATTATTTGTTCCTTTAATCAATAGTTCTGCATCATATTGTTTATTTTACATTTTTAAATGGAAAATTATAACTTAAAGAGTTGTAAACATAATTTGTATTTTGTATTTTTAATTATTTTAAAATTCACAGGGCGTGATTAATACACAATCTTATAAGAATTTATTTTTATGTATGAACTAATACTATTTATCCCAAAGAATAATAATGCAATAAAAATTTCTACCCTAATTTTTTTTTCTATATTGAATAGTTTCTTACACCTTATACTGTTACAATGGAGAAATTAGTCAGGGTTTTGGCCAGGATCAGAAAAATAAAATACTCCTACTTAAAATAGTTAAAATAAATTGTGGGGTAATTATTTTATTATTGCCGACATTTTGACTTAACTTGTAAGTCATCATCAGGAGGATAGTAATGTTTGGGGAGATCTTCGAGGGAGGTTTATGGACACATCTCAGAGTGCTGAACTAAACTACAGTTTAGCTACTGTAGTTACAGTTTAGTTCTGCACTCTATACCACCCTCGGAGATCTATCCAGACATCACTATCGCCCTGATGATGACTTGTAAGTTAAGTCCAAATTTCAGCCATAACAATCATACAAGTTAAGTCGAAATGTCGACAATAATAAAATAATTACCCCACAATTTTGGAGTATTTAATTTTTCTGATCCTAGCCGAAACCCTGACTAATTTCTCCAGCTTAATACTCGATGGCCAACCAACCTCTAACCATTTTATACTGTTACAAGTTATTAGGTCTTGTAATATAATTAAATTCCTTTAAGAAATATTTAAATATTACTTGCCAGCTTCAGAATTAGACATTATTCGAATAAATTATTTTATTTATTTTAAAATATTATCCTTAATTGATGCATAACCTGGGAGAAATTGTCCAATATTGTTATTTGCCATTAATAGCACTTGTTAGGATACAAAAAGATCTCTGGAAATATTCTTGAACTACCATTTCGTCTCAAAAGTTTAAAGGAGAAATGATTCTGTTACCACGTATTGCAATGATACCATCAGAATCTGCGGTACCATTTATGAGGCTTTAGTTTCCAGTGCCTTCACCATGACCAAAAATAAGTCCCAAGGCATGGTGCATGCTCACGTGTAGAGAAGTCATCTCATTTATTTATATTAGCAAGAGAAAGGCTAACCAACATTATTGTGCATCGATTAGAACTTAGATAAATTTATACTTAATTATAAAAATGATTATTATTGTTAACAAAAATCTACAATTAAACTTTTATAAAATCAATTGTATTAAACTATAAACTAAGAATTTTGTAACTAACTAATTTATTACATTATACCCTTGAGGGTGAGATTATAAAAACACAAAGTAAAAAATGTTTATTTAATTGCTACATTATAATTAACTCTCTAAGAAACTTCATAAATCACTTCTGAAATTTAACTTTTGCTGGCTGCAATGTTTTCATATATTTGATTGTATTGCTGTAACTATGTCTGCTAGTTGTATATATATAATTGTTATTAACAATATTTATTAATCAGTTGACTTATATAGTTTTGTACTCATGTGCCCTTAGTCAGACCTCAGATCCTGTACACTCGGATATACGATGATCTGATAGTTATTTCAGGGTAATCAGTCCTGGTCTATGTATATATATATGTTTAATATGATGAGGAAAATGCTGATAATTGTTTTAAAGAAAAATCTATGCCCTCTTTATGCCTAGTCAAATTATAGCTTATATAGTACAGTTTATTATTTCTGTATTATTAAAATTGTATTATGTAATGGACTAGAGTAGTACATTACAGTACAAATAGGTTACCTAAACAACTTCGTTTTAGTTCAGTCCTAAAATTTAACAGGGGTTTGAAAATGAATATTTTTGAGTTTTTCATCATTAATAAAGGGACACTGTATAATGAAAAATAAAGAAGTTAGTTAATAAATATTAGGGTTTTAATATTTAGGTTTGAGTCATAATAAAATATAAACAAGTGCTAATATTGATAAATTTATATGCTCTAATGCCCTTCTAAAAAATATCTGGAATGAATCTGCTATTGATTTATTGTTTCTTTATTTTTAAATGAAACCTCCTGTTTTTTGAAGTCTTCTAAAGACTTATTGGAAACAGATTTATAAATTAAGTTTTTAGTCATTTTAATTTTATGCCTTGACTCGGTATTGAGAAGCTCTTATTATTGTCCGCCTTCTTTCTCATAAGCTCCAAAATTTTTTTCATCCTTTCTTGTTGCTCTGAAACAAACTCCAATACCATAATAAAAAAAATGTATGGGAAGTTTTAAAATATTCTTCACACCTATAAAAATTAATTACAGTTTAATATTCCAATAGCAGAAGATTTTTCAAGAACAAAAACTGAAAAACAAAAGTACATGCTATATTTCCCAATAGGTCTTTGATGAGAGTACAAATAAGTTCTCTAAAGCTAAAAGAGAAAAGTGTAAAATTATAGAGAAAAAACAATTCACTGTTAGTAGGTTAAAGCATAATTACAAAAATAAGAATAAACATTAGTTAATATATTCCAATGGAGAGTCTTTTGACTGTAGTGATTATTAGTAGATGTTTTTTGTTGGGGTTTGGTCAAGGGATTTATTAATTATTATATTTAAATGGAATATTTTTCTTTAATATTAGTTTATAAGTTCATCAACAATTACTGTATATCATAAACTTGTTTCCTCCATGTCCATAATTTTTGAGGAAAACAGTTTTTGGACACCATAAGTTTGTTCTATTATTTTTTTAACTTTAATTTTTTATTAAATTTCTGTCAACAAAATCATTTTGAAATTTGATTGCAGTAAAGAACAAAGTAAAAAATAATATTTTATGACTATCACATTAGGGGAAAAGTGACCAATATAGCACTCTCAATTACCACTAGTTTATCATATAAAAGACATTTTGTTTATCAATAAAAACTTTTCTAGTCATAATTTTTTGTAATTAATGGTTAACATAATGTTTTTATATTTCTTGGTCTCATTAAAGTATTGAAAGATACAAATTACTCAATTTAGATTATGTTTTATATTAGCAGATTTTCCTTTATATCTATTCATGATGCGACGAACTAAAATTCCGATCTTCACTGGTTCTAGTTAGTTTAAGCTAAAATACGGTCTGTTGACTGTAGAAGATATATTTGTCTATAAGCATTGTAGGGTTCATTATTTTTCAAATGAAGAAATTTAAGTCAGAGTTTTAACTTATTTTTGTAATCCATTAGAAGATATGGACAATGGCTGAAGCTGATTAAATTGAAGGAGCGATCTACAAAAAGATCAAGAAAAAATGTAAATATTTTCATTACTGCTTAATATCTTAGTGTAATTTGTTTAAAATGTTATTTTCTAACATTATACATTTATATATTTTTTTTTTAAACAAATATCTTTAGCTTCTTTATTGCAGGATCTCTAGAATAATATTAAGTATTATAATTTAACAACATTGTTCTTGCTATTTTTCATTCGGTCCTTTTACAGATTTCTGTAAGTAATCTAATTGGGAGCTTTTCTAACTAAATGACTAAAATTTTTATGAAATAATTAATATATGACAAGTAGAACCTCTTTTATTGCAAAAGTTCTGTGAAATAAATAATAAAAATAATTAACATCATAAATTGATAATTTACAGCTGTGGCATTTATTAGGCAAAAGAATTCTAGTCGGTATCCAGTATCTTCCAACTACAGTATATTAAAGAAGAAATTTATCAATGGAACTATGGTAGGGGAGCACTTTCCTTACTCAATCTTCTTAGGCACATACCTCTTACACTCATTATTCTTTTCCACTTGTAAATTAAATTTCCTCATTTACTCTTATTTATTTATTGATCATGTATAATGAATGGGATTTTTTTTTCTGCGAAAAATGTATATAAGGAATACTTTGCTACCAAAATTAATGGTGATAAAGTCTTCATTACAATTATTGTAACGAAAAATGTTATAGAACATAATAATGAAAAAATGTAATTCCTAATAATTTTGATGTAGAACTTTTTTTTTAATACAAAATAGTATTGAGCAAGATATGTGAAATTGTAACTAAAAAGTTTAAACGCTTCACTCATTCTCAATTTTTTTTTTGCGTTCATTGCCCTTTCCATCTTTTAAGATAAAATTAGTCCATTACTCTTACCATATATATATATATATATGAGTGTTAGCCTCCCTTTTAACCAGTTAGGGTCATGGAGGGAGGGTATTTATACATGTTCCATCCTATTCTAAACGTCCATGGCTCCGGACAAGCTTTTATTTATTTCTAAATACTTGCCCATGGCAAGATTTGAATCACAACGCTTGAGTGACCATACGATCCCATGATTTACCTATGACTCTTCTCTATGTCCATCTTTAATGAAAGTTTTTGAACCTCCTACTTGATAGAATTTATTTTCTTTTTGTTGAACTTGAATGTCATTCAATGATTGAATAGATTTCTAGTCTGCCGTATATATTTCAATTTACAGTTTTAATATACCAGATAATCTATCGCTAATGTAAAACCAGAAGTCGACAAAATCAGTATTTATTTAAAATATTCCTTAATTTCTGAACATAACTCATTGGAAACTCCTGTTTCCTTCCAAGGCTAGAAGAGTGGTCAGAGATCTCGCGTAGGTGTCAATGGCTGTCGGAAGAGAGCGGATGACTTGAAATATAGCATTTAATAAGTGCGAGTGTATTAGCCGACAGCTGAGTTGCGTTTGATTGATGACACGAGCGCGGGGAACTCCGCCCGAGCTGTCTGATCACGTGCGGAGAGTCGCCATACATCCCAGACAGGCTGACATTTGTATTATCAATAAAGCACTGATGGCACAAGGACGCCAATAATTTCCAATCCTGACATTTACCGAGCTCTTTGGGGGAAAGATCATGTCTCGTTTGTAAGCTGCCTTGTTGAGGGAAGTAACTACGTAACTAAAAGCAGCCATTTATAGAGGAATAACATTCTTCTATTGTGGGGTAACAATCATTTTGTACGTAAATGATCTGACATTTCTTGCGATCATTTATTTGTTGACATGGGTGTGTCCGAGGGCTGTGAGTTGAAAAAAAAAAAAAAAATCGAACAAATGCCGCTCTTGTCAGTCTCTCTTCAAATGTCAAATGCTTCACTCAGCCTAAGATTTCAGTGTCGAATATCGCGGAATGATGACGAGACACGCTTCTTGTGTGAAAAATTATTAAAGAACGTCAATTTAAAGAGCGTTAAAGAGAATACTTAAACTAAAAATGTATCCTCCATGTAATGGAACGAACTAAATAGGAAAACAAAAACATACACAAAAAAACAAGGAAGCTTTTACAACTTATTAAATGGCGAAATTATCCATTATTAGAATTATTCCAAGTTGTCATTCTTTATATACTTAAATTAATTAAATTATTGAATTCAATTTAATAACCAAATATTACATTATTTGGACTTTATCAATATTAGCACTTGTTTATATCACTGTTTTTTTCAACTCAGTTATAAAGCAATAAAGAATAGTCGTAGTAATCTTAAATTATATATAATTCGTAGCATGTATATTTTTGTATTATGCATGTTTTTAAATAAAGTGATAGCCTCTCTTTCAACTTAGGGTCATGGAGGTAGAGGCTATCTTCAGGTTGCCATCCAATATTAAACATCCATGGCCCGGGAGAAGCTTATATCTATCAATAAAAGCTTGCCCAAGGTTGAATTCGAACCCGCAGCGCTGGGATTGCGAGACCCGAATGGATCTCATTATGCAATTTTATTTTGCTACATTTTAACAATTAAAATTTTTTGTTTTAATTACTTTCTTCTCTATAGTTCTTATTGGTTTTCTTATTAATTTATTTAGTTTCAAAGAAAATAATATTTATAGGCTCATTGAATGGTAGGAATTATATTTTTCGAGATCAAGATTTCTGTGATGAGCTGGGTTAAGCCATCCACAACAATGTAAAACCAGTTAAAAAAATTTATATATATATATATATATATATATATAACTTTTTTATTCCTATTATTGTCCTTCAAAATGAATTTTTAGCTTCTTGGTAATTTTTATAAAGTGTTGAATATGAATTATTGATGACTTTGTCATCGATTTTCACATCCTCACATAAACAGCAAAATTTACAAAATAGTAATTAATGGTGAGGGGTTTTCAATTAATTAAGCCCCTTTCTGATTGCTTATTTCTGAAAATCTTTTTTACCACTACCATGTAGTTTTCCTCTTTCACCACCCAATAACTTCCAAATAACTCTGACGTTTCCAAATAAATTCTTTATACATTTTGGAACTCAGCTAGTTCGTAAGCAGATCACGCCTTGTATGGTGTCTGTTACTCTTGATGACGTCAGATCTCACGGAGGAGTCACTCTGTCCAACACTCCCCGCTTCTCTCGACTTCTTTATTTATTTATTCTCTCATTTTTTTTTTGCATTTAAGTGTAGATCACCCTTTTCACTTTAAAAAAAAAATTATTTTGGTGCCCCAAAGTCTCATGAAATAGATAGTATGATTTGTCGAGGAAATTAAATATGTCTAAGGTGACACATATGTCTAAGGTGATTGCTAAGACCCCTTTGAATTTTTTTTTTTTTTTTGTCCAGGGGTAAAAATGAATTCGCTGCACAGCAATCTACCAGTAGAAAATATTGAATCTATAACCAATTATTATACAGTGACAGTGAACACATGTATTCAGCCACGAGGATGGATAAAGTCCGAAAGTGCTCGCCAACAGAAGATGGTCTGCAGAAACCAATGAAGACGGATTACTAAAGGTATGTTAATCATTATACAACTTACCTTTGGCACACTATCGTCATATGTGCTAGAACATTGAGAGATAAAAAGGCTTATTTACCTACATCTAAAGACGATCAGGAGGTGAGAATTGTTAGGTTAATCACTCTCGCAGGTGTTTGTCTTGAAAAAATAGTGAACCACATCACTGCATATAGTTCTAAATGGCTACTCTTAAGCATGAATTTAATCCTGAATGAATTTATATAATCTTTAATCACTCAAAGAGGTAGTCAATATTCCTGAAATGAGATAAAAATTTTTAGGGATAAAAATTTTCTAGATTTAGGTTAGGTCACTGAATGTTCACTTCTACTTCATGGGATAATGCTAGTGAACTTTTAATTTAGAAAAAAAAAAGTTAGTAATATCAGATCTCTGTCACTGGCAGACTCCTTAGACACATGTGTATATATAACTCAAGGCGATTATTAATGCCAACAGTCTTATCTTTATCTGCCTATATAAAGCTCAAGTCATATATCTCACAGCCTTCTTTAATATTCATCTATTAAGTGCATTGTTATCGAGCTTTTGCAGTGATTAAAATCTGAAGTTGAGGTTTTTTTCTTGATATATGCCGTCTGTTACAGACAGTATTGTTTTTTTTTTTTTGGCTGGACTCCTTAAAAAAAAAAATCTTATCTGATTTAACTCAATGTATTGTAGTTATAGTTTTGCAAAAATGCCTTGACTACAAATATCCCATGCTATTTCAATACAGAAAAAGGGTCTTGTTTAGATTAGGCCCGCCAGTTATTTTATATTGACATTTTATACAGAAATAAGATCACATGTTTAAATATTATTTAATTTAGTATTGATTGTGTAATTGCGGTTATAAAAGTATTACAAAATGAATGTTTTTGATGTTTATCAATCATATGAATATAATAAATCGTTATGCAAAGAAGAACAACGAGCCAGGATTTTTTTTGAAGAAAGAGGAATTCTATCTAAGGAAACATAGAAAAAATTCGATAGAATTTTTTAAAACTTTTCAAAAATGTTTATAAATACTTTTCCAACATTTTTCCCCGGAGGAGGTGTGTGGGGGTGGGGTTTTTTT
>KZ807370.1:356431-367172 GCA_000696205.2 Oncopeltus fasciatus | reverse complement strand
TCTCTATATATATATATATATATATATATATATATATATATATATATATATATATATATGAACGCTTCGTAATAAAATAAAACTATTAATGATGAAGAGAAACTAGATAACCTATGAAATTCAACGCCTCTAATCGGAAAAATTGGTTGAAAATTCACTGAAAAGTTCTAGGCTGTTAGCCGAACTACCAAATTCACTTATTAAAAAAAATACTCATTTAATAGATAAAAATATATGAAAGAGGTTTTATTTATTAATAAATAAATTGTAGTAGATAATCCGATAAAAGATATAAATCTATCTTGAATTTTTAAATCAGTATAATCATACAAATATCCGCTATGCAGAAACCATCGTTGTTGAAGAATATTTTTATTTGAACTTACCATGTCTCAAAATCCCCCACGCTTATAAGCTAAATCTTTTATAGTAAAGAAATCTTCGTTGGGTTTTATTGCACCAAACTAAATATTAAGCCCTCTATATGACTTTTTGTACACGTAGTTGACATTTAAAGTAATCCCTCAACTATTTATTCAATATCGAATATAGCCTTTATATATTATATGAGAAGAGATATGAAAAATTTCATTAAGAAAAAACACATAATTGCATCTTCCAGAACTAAAATTTACTATTTATATAAACCCCTCAAATCTCGATTTTGCTTTACAATTTCTGAAATATTTATTTTATCAATGAACAAATCAGTGTTGAATTTAATAAACCTCACTATAAATATGAAAAAGAAATAGAAAAAATTATTTTTTTCTCGAATCTAAGATTACAGGTAATTCCCCCACTTCTGTTGATCCGATTTTGCTTGTTAAGTATATGATTTTTTCGTTTTACATTTACAGCTACTGGCCGATTTTAATTAAAGAAAAATGTGGGGGCGCCAGGCTAGCTCATGGGATCCGTACGGGTCTCGCAATCCTGACGCCGCGGGTTCAAATCCCGCCTTGGTCAATCTTTTATTTATAGTATAGAAGCTTGTCCTGAGCCATGTATGTTTAAAATGGGGTGGTAACCTGTTAATAGCCCCTCCCTACAATGACCCTAAGTGGTTGCAAGGGAGGCTAACACAGCAAAAAAAAAAAAAAAAAAAAAAAAAGAAAAAAAGAAAAATGTGTGTATATATTTTCAGTATGTATCCAATATTCAATATATCGGCCGAGATGATACATCCTTAACATGTATTCCCCCCTTGGGCATTGTATGACCTGTTGCGGGACTGGTTTTTTTTATTTATTTATAGATATATTCCTGTCATATTTCTTTTGATAAGATAAGGAATTAACTTGTTGACTGTATGGGACGATATGTTTGATTATATGAATCCGGGCAGGTGTTTGTGCTGTGATATATATTTTCCGCGGAGGGGGAGTGTGAGGGATGTGTGAAGACTAGCGATGCGGAGCACTGCCCGGCCAAGCGGACTCCTCACGCGCCATTAGACCTCACACAGTCCAAAGAGGATCTTACAAAGAGCTAACCGTTTTTATATAGACTGACCGGGACCTCGTCTCATTGGAAATATACGCGCCTTCTCCCCGTGTATATGCAATCGCCGTCTTACCCTCACCCTCTCCACCCCTCTTATTTATTTCTAAATCTCTGCAGTAAATCTGAAATGGTCCGGAGAAACTGTATTCCTTTGATCCTAAACCAAATTGACATTTCCTATACGGCGACCCACATTTTTCCAGATAAGTTGTTTTACTTTTCATATGTATATAGGTCAAATCACACTCTCAAGCTCTGGGGTTTTATTACTTACACCCACACAGAAACACAGATATATATATACGTATAAGAATATTTTTATATTGATTATAAATGTAAATTCTATATATTGACATAATTATTACTTACCGTTTCTTCTTCCGGGTTGGACAGTGTCAAATTGATGTTAAATGCCGAGCTTTCGCACATCATGTGATGGCTTCTTCAGGGCTGAAAAGAGAATGGAATAAGCCCATTCTCTATTCAGCCCTGAAGAAGCCATCACATGATGTGCGAAAGCTTGGCAACTACCAACAACTCGACACGGTCCAACCCGGAAGAAGAAACGGTACATACTTCTGACGACCGTCGAAGCCTACGTGAACATAATTATTACTACTAGTATTACTAAAAAGAAAATACATTTCAAAGAGATTATTAAATGTTTTTACACTTATGTGGTTGTATTTTCCTGTAGCCGGAGCTCGAATAATCTTTTTAATCAAGCATTGGGATTAAGATTCCCCCAACTACTTTGATATCTTAGATTGAGATAAATGCATGTGAATGCTGGAGAATTTAATCTTCGGCTTTTATGGTGCAGTATCAGAGAAACTGCATAAAACATCTTCCTAAAAGTATTCGCTAGGGTAGAGTTTGATATAAAATGTAATTGAAATAAGTTAAGTATCGTTAATGTAATCCATTTGTTTATGGGTAAGGCTGGTTTTGCCCTTACTTGCAACAGAACGCGCTACCGGCATTAATTATTATTTTTAAAATTGAGATACAAACTGTGTATTAAATATAAAAACCTAATAAACAAAGTATCTAATGATTATTGTTGCAGTTAGGATTATTTTAGGATGACCAATCGCATCTTACAGTAACAAATTAAACTTTTTTTAGTTTAAAAAAGGGAAATACTTTGCAGCAATATCCACGCTGTATCTATTAGCTTATAGAATAAATACTATTTTAATGAATATGAAAAATCAAAATTGTGACCTTTTTCTGCTCTCAATATTAGGTCTTTAACATTTCGAGACTCGTACAATCGAATAATAAACGCTTAACATTACTTCACAATAGTTTAATTTCCTATGTTTTCTACTATTGAAATATATTTTAATATTCATTTTCCATAATATTAATTTTATAAAAATTTTGAACAAAGCGAAATAAAATTCTTGGAGCTGACTAAGTTCCCCTTTGGAAAAAAATAGAGGAAACTACTAAACCTTCAACTTATTTTTCAAAGAAGTTCACACCTCAACTCGCTTTGTGTATATTTTGGGGTCATCAACTTAATTCCATTAAGGATCTTATCATTAAAACAAAAAAATTATTAACCCTCAACAGATTTACTACTTTTGAAATTTACTACTTAATACGCCTTCAAAATATTCTAAAAATGCTAAACCCGCTGCCCATTTTTTAACGAATTTTTCTATTTTGCACAACTATCGTGTTCAAATCGGTTCACTAACCAAATTCTATATAGGACCCTTTTAATAAGGCATGGAACTATAGAAAATACAAAGAACCATCCTGAAAAAAAAAATTGAACTTTGTACACGAATGTATTTACCGTTTCTTCTTCCGGGTTGGACCGCGTCAAGTTGTTTATAATTGCCGAGCTTTCGCACATAGGTATGTGATGGCTTCTTCAGGGCTGAGTAGAGAATTCTAGGGGAATTACCTGTAATCTTAGATTCGAGACAAAAATATCTTTTCTATTTTATTCCATATTTATTTAAGGTTTATTAAATTCAACACTGAGTTGTTCATTGATAAAATAAATATTTCTGAAATTGTAAAGTAAAATCGAGATTTGAGAGGTTTACATAAATCGTAAATTTTAGTTCTGGAAGATGCAATTATTTGTTTTTTCTTAATGAAATTTTTTACAATTTTGGAGTATTTTATTTTTATGATCCTGTCCGAAAACCCCGACAAATTTCTCCAGCATAATTTTTACAGTTGAGGAGATGGGTTGTAGGAGATTGGCAAATATAGAATCTAACAGGACAATAGACTCTGATAGAATATTATTCTGCCGGACGGCGCTCATACTAACCCGACCATCAAGTTGATATTGCGGGTTAGCATGAGACGGAATCGATCAGTGAAGGCGAAGTGCGCATAAAAATTTGAGCGGTTTTGTTTATCATTCTTCGGGGTTAGGTAACATTCCATTAGGTTGATGAAGCGCCACTAGGGACCATTCCTCACCTTGGGGGAGACAGGCTTGATTCACTGCTCAGATAATAAAGTGGACTTTTACATATATACATTTACAAAGGACCTGTACTATCTGTAAACATTTCTTCATTTAAAGAGAGTGAATTTTTAATTTTTACATATTTTATGTTACATATTATTTTAAAAAAACTGTGGAACTAAGCGATTGTTTCTGCAGCGTCGTTAATAAATATTAGTATATGGTCTTGTACTGTATTTAAATCCCCACATTCAAACATTTTTTTGCAGTTAAAAGCAACATGCTATATTTCAATAAGGAAAACGACAAATTGAAGTTAACAGAAATGTAAATTTTAATCGGTAATTTAGGTTAACCCCACTCATAATTGTTCAATTTTGCTGTATAACTGATAAAATATTTCTTTTATCAATAAAGAAACCCGGGTTGAGTTTCATCACTCTAAATTAACTACTATGGCCGTTGAATCCGAAGATAATGTGTTATACAAATGAGGCAGTCCCCCCACTCCTGTTTTTCCCACATAGCAATTCATCAATGCCTGACACTGTCTAAGTCTCAGGCCAAGGAGAAAGTGCTTGTGAGCTCGGCCTGGTCAAACGCCGGATACCAGAGATTCTTTCGTTTGACTATCAATAGGCCTGCAGATCCAACCTGGCGGATAAATTATTCCTCAAGTGATTAGACCGATACCACGCCATAGGATCATTTAGGCATTGATTCCTTTCCGTGAGCCCTCCATTTATACATTAACATATTGATTTAAGTGGAAAAATTAAATATCCTGACAACATATAGGGTGCAAGGAAACCGAATAGAAAATCGAACTGTCCCAGCCAGGAGATCCAGGTTCGAGTCCTGGCTGGGACAGTTAGATTTTGTGTTCTATCCCCTTGCACTAAAAGTTGTTAAAATTTACATGGGATTAAATAACACAAAAAATAATAGTTATAATATTAAAATTTAAAAGTAGATAACGAGAGTCATTTAAACAGCTTGACAATGTCAGCTCCTCCGAGCATAAGACGATATATTCGTCTTCCTCGGATAATAGACTCTCGACACTAGTGCGGGGAATTAAATAACTTATCAGACTTGTCTCGGTAGCGTAAATGGAATACACACCGGCCCCGATAGCAGGAGATCTAGGTTCGTGTCGTGGTTGGGACAATTAGATTTTTTATTCTGTTCCCTTGCGCATAAAAATTGTTAAAATTTACGTGGGATTTAATACCACAAAAAAAATTATAAAATTAAATATCCTGATTTACTTGATGAGTATATTTAATTAATTTCATTCATGCATATAAAGAAATTTTATTTTCTGACTTTGAATTATTAAATAATTACAAAAACTTGTATTAAATTTAAAAAAAAAAAAATACACAGCCATATGAAAATAATATATTAAAAAAATGCTTCATCCAGGAACTTTTAATAGAATGAAAAATAATTAAAAGTTTTCAAAACTCAAACAATAAATTGATTTTGGGCAATTTATTATCCAAAAACAAGGATATTTATGATTTACCTATTAGATGTTTCTCTAATTACCTCTCTTCATACAAACAGGCATAAAGGAACTCAATGGATGGCCTCAAAAAAAGAAAAAAAAACCGTGTCTTTAATACGGAATTTGGATTCTTCACTTTAAACATTTCTCTAACAAAAACATACAAGCACACACTTATTTAAATGTGTGTGTATTTGTATTACTGGAGGGTTCGAAAATATTTTATTTCAAATAATTTTTATTAAAAATCTATAAATTGATTTTTGTCTCACATTTCGTCTATCTCATCCATAACTGTCATTTGGAAACACACACCACACAAGCGATATTTGTGTGTGTGATTTACTATTTTTTTATTAAATCGAAACTTGTTGTTAACATTAGCAGTACACCACTCTATAAACTCTAAGTTACCCCTAGAAAATGGGGTTTGTCCTTCCGGTATACATTTCTTTAGGAGTGTACACCAGATGAGCACATTTGTTGTCTCTTCTAGAATTTGGTGGAAAACACTTGAATCTTGTGTTTAAGATGAACAACAGAAAGTATTGGGCTAACATTTTTTTCATTTAATGTATAGAGTAAACTGTTTCTGCAGATACTAAGAGTAATCAGAATCGAGGTACAGATTCGTTATATAGGCTAGTAGAAATATAAGAAATAATTAAAAACTGAATNTCAAAAAAAGTGTAACTTAAGGGAAAAAAATTATTTTCTTTTTCTTCTCCCTTAGTTACAGATAAAAATTAGAAATAATAACTAAATTTCAAATCATGCTTCAAGAAATTAGTTTATTTTATACTTGATTATCAGTCACTTAAGAATATTTTAAAAGAATAAGAAGTCTGCTGAAGGAGTTGTTGAAGATGGCAGAGGCCCTGCTACTCCTGGCTAGGTCTGCAGACTATTGGACTCTCATCTCCCCCCTCCATATCGAGATTTAATCCACGAGATAATAATTAGAGATAACTAGAGTCGTGTAATAAGATACCAAAATAGCAGTACCATATCAAAGGCATTTAAAAATAAATGAATATAAAATGAAATTAAAAATAATTTTATAATTATTTGATTCTCACTGCGATAGAAACATTTCACTTTAAGAAGGAAATTGCTTGTCTTAATTCTCCTTTTTAAATTTTTAATTTAATCACTGTTTTCTAAGTGCGGCATCATCTATTGAGAATTTTTGCGGGGAGTATACTTTAGTAAATACAAATTTGTGGCTCTTATGGAAATTAATGTATGTGTTCCGAAAAAAAATAATGCTTTATTTTAAGTATGTCAGGCCTATGTAAGGCCTTGTGAAGATTTGCCTTAATTACGGGCCGTTGGGTGCAGGTGATGCCTTCGTGGGCACGAAAACAGCGGCCATGTTATGTTTACTCCCGGCTGATAACGATAACAGTGTATCTCCCGAAGGCATGAACACTTCTACACTTGCCAACAAAGCCGGCATAGTTCCGAAGTTAGCAAACAGTTTGGCTCTCCTTAAGTCGGCTCTACGTGCACATTTTAGCTGATTTGCCAAGAGTAAATCAAGTTATACCAGTTTGTGTCAGAAGTAAATGACCTCAGAAAATTGGCCAAAACTAAGACATTTGAAAACATTTAGGCTATATTCTCTGCTCATAAATTTCTGAATTACACTTTTGGTTGTGGAACTGTTCTGAGGAGGAAATAAAATGTGATATAATTATTTTTAGGATTAAGATTATTAGGAGTTTAAAAAAAAAAAAAAAAAAAAAACCTGTAGATAGCCCCTCCCTCCAATGACCCTAAGTGGTTGCAAGGGAGGCTAACCCGGCAAAAAAAAAAAAAAAAAAAAAAAAAAAAAGTAAAAATATTCCAAGCAACAAGTGCCAGACAAATACATTAATTCTCACATTTGAGATGCACCAGCTCTTGAAATGTATATTTTTCGATTTATAGGTGTAAAATTTAGGTCCTACTTGTTTCAAGTATATTATACAAGTGGTACTAGCCTATAAATTAAAAAAAGAATATTTGCGTTCCGTATTTGTTCTAAAGAATGTTCAATGGCAGTGAAAAATAGCAAAAAACTACTAAGGAAATTAAAAAGCAATTACATCTCCAAACAAAGACACAGTCAAAAAAGAAAAACTTCCTTTCAAACTACCGTTCCACTATCAGTGTTAACTCCACAACAAGGGGCTATTCCTATAGCTAAGGCTAAGTCCTTCTGATACCTAGCTTACCAATGAACTTTGCTACATAACTGACTGATGGAGAGGCGCGTCTTACCGGAAAGTAGGAGACCCGGGTTCGATTCCCAGCTTTGGTATAAGATTATTTTTCTGGCTTCCTGCGCATTTATTGTAGATAGTAGGATTACATATCACAATTAATTTCATTACTACAAAAAAAAAAATCAATTGTATATTATTTTGTCCAAAAACACCTTGTGTTCCCTCACTTGCACTGGACGGAATTTCCATAAAATTTTCTGAATAAAACAAATGCCTTGTTTTGAAATTTGACAGGGAAGTGTCATGGCTCCCTCACGTTAAACAATGAAAAACAAATTGTCCGAAATCTATTGAATTGCTGAAAGTTCTCAGTCACTCTACGTGGGATACAGACTGTACCAGTATGTTAATGTTTATATATATATATATATATATATATATATATATATATATATNTATATATATATATAGAAACTCTTCAGGTTAAAAGTTCGCTTATTCCTGATTCCTTTTATCTCGCTGGGCTGAGAATTGCAACGTCAGCAATGGTGACGTCACACATCCAAGTTTGACTGTTGAGCATAATGAGCTTCAACTCAGAACCCGCAGATAATCAATAATCAAGTCTTAAAAAAAAAAAAAAAAAAAAAAAAAAAAAAATCTTTTCTTCACCATTATCCCAATGGTATCATAAATGATGCAGATTGGAAAAATATATGTTAAAACAGTTCACGCAACAGTACAATTCACGGCTGGCGCTATATCTCAATTTAATAAAATTCGCTTAGTGAACTATTCCCTTATCTATACAGAAAATCCTCCGTGGCTCTACGGTTAAACTCTAATTCAACTAGAACTGAATTCCTTTAAAAAAGGACACAACTAGCCTTGATGTTTATATATATAAATTGAATAAAATTAAGAATAAATTATCATTTACAAATTATATTTTCAACGAGGAACTTAAATCTGTCAGAACAGAAATATGAAGAATAAACTGCCCACTATGTGTTCAAACTATTCTGCAGTGTCGCTAGCCATGAATAAAGCACTTAATATAATTCTTAGCTTAGCTATCTGTACAGACTCTCTGGCAGCTATCGTGGCATGGCTAAATAAATACTTCTGAGTTCTTCTTCTAACCTAAATATTGAAAAGTTTTTAACTATGTAACAATAATAAATATGACTTATAATTTCATTTCAAATTTCAGAGCACTATACATCTAATTTTAAAGTTAGTAAAGTCTTTTAATAAAGAAATCGTATGTTAAAAAAATTTTTATATTTTCATGTTTTATCAGAAACAACGCCAAAAACTTGTTGAAAAAAAAATATGTAAGAAAGATATGCTAATAATGATTAAGACTACATTTCCTCTTCCCTTGAGCGAAAAGAATTCTGTCCTGGTGCATTCTTGGACGTCACTCAAGCATTTGACCGAGTATGGCATTCTGGACTATTATATAAGCTCAAGTCCATATTCCCAAGTACCATATATCTAATCCTTAAATCTTATCTCTCTAACCGATTCTTTAGGGTCCGGCAAGGATCAGATTACTCCGAACACTTCCCTGTGAAAGCGGGCGTTCCACAGGGCAGTGTGCTTGGACCTATCCTTTTCACCCTTTACACTGCGGACATCCCCACCCATCCTAATACCCTACTGGCCCTATTTGCAGATGACAAAGCGATCCTCACTTCCCATCCTGATCCTAAAACCGNCCTTACTTTTTGGAATCATTTTCTCCTTTAACTACTTGCCTAACCTATTTTGTGTGGTAATAATTCCTCTAATTTGCACACGTTACTCTACATGACTTCATCATATCTATTTTCCCTTGGTTCCCAAGTGACATGATTAAGTCAAAGGTGGATGATCTGCAATTATTCCTTCATCATATGAAGGAACCTCACTTCTACTAAATTATCAATGCTGCGAAGATCCTTATATAATCCTTATATAACTAATATATAATAGTCAAATTATATAGCAAGCTATTCGAGGATGAGGGGACGTTTTAGAATTACTCTCTCAAAAGGAAGAGAGGGCTTTTAAGGAAACCGAAATTTAAAAACGGATAAAATCATTTTATAGAATGAAAAAAAAAAATCTTAAAATTAGAAAGATGTAAAATAACATTTTAAAACTTTTAATTTAAAAAAACAAAACTTTTGCAACATTTTTTTTCTCTCATTTTACCATTCTTGGAAGATTTTAAGAAGTAAATAGAGTATTAGGTAGACTGTGTTTTTACCTTTTCATTTGTCTTTTTGGCCGCATAAGGCTATTTTCATCATTAACACTCATTAATTTCCGATATTAATAAAATATTAAAAATATGCTTGAAATAAGGGAATTATGCTAGCAGAATAAAGGAAATAATTTCTCTTGGCCTGTTCCTTTTTGAAGAATTTTAGTGGAAACTAGTCCTTTACGATCAATTGGAATTATTTTTAGAGATATAAATGAGATCCAACTTAAATTGTCCTTCGTTTTTCCGCTTTTTATCACATTCTTTGGAAATTCAATTTCCTTATTCTAAATGGATTTTCCTACCTCCTTTGATAAACTATCCCACTCAGATGAGTGTTATCTCAAATTAAAAAAAAAAAAAAATAATAATGATTAAAAAAAAGTAGCTAAAAGAAATATTAAATAAAGTACAAATAAATGATTTATATAGTTCGGTTTTACCTATCTTACTTTGCTCTGCAATTTCTAAAGCAGAGGGATGTGTTTAGAAAAGTTTTCGCATGACTGCAAAATCTATTTTCGAAAACAACGTAAATCAATAGCCTATTTGACGAGCTATAGCGAGTTTAATTGTTGACAGACAGCTCTAGCTATGACATAACGAGCACTCTTTGAAAACCGTTTCCGAAGAATTTTCGTGTCAGCTAATCCCCAAATAAATCCACGACTCCGATATCTATGAGGTTAACAGTACTTGAGTGATATGAAATTGCAGAGACTCAAGAGTTAAGCAAATCCCGTTGCATTCCAGTATTGTAATCACACACACACACACACACACACACACACACACACACACACACACACACACAC
>KZ807370.1:315707-341528 GCA_000696205.2 Oncopeltus fasciatus | reverse complement strand
CTTAGAGGAGGTTCGAACATACCGGCTGCTTCCTTTGCAGCTTTGTCTGCCTTTTCGTTTCCTGGAATTCCAACATGTGAGGGAAGCCAGAGAAAGTTAACGGTTTTCCCTAGTAAATCTACAATTTTGAGGAAGTGAGTTATTTTCAAAACCAGGGGAGTTGGCTTATTGAAGTTCTTTATTCTTTGTAAGCTTGAGAGGGAGTCAGTACATATTATGAAATCCTTTCCATTGGATGAGATAATGTAACACAGTGCTGATGAAATTGCTTGCATTTCTGCAGTGTAAGTTGAAGCTAATGATGGGAGCTTCTGTTTTATGGTGGTGGTATTGAAAACTACTGATATGCCAACGCTGTCTTCTTTCTTCGAACCATCAGTGTAAATTACTTGAGCGGATTATTTCATTAGCTTTATGGCATATTATATTATTTGGGCAAGTTTTCTTTATTGACTTGAGGCGGAAATCGATCATCGGTACTATTCGCTTCCATGGTAGCTCTTTGACTTCAGTATATTGAAGACTAACCTTAAGTACTATTAAAATTACGTTCCTCTGGCGTATACCAAGTGGAGCAGGATGATGAGGTTTTTCACTGTACAGCTGAACGTGCTTGGGATCGAATAAGTAATTGTAAGCCGGGTTTGGAGGTTTAAATACAATTTTTAATAAGTAGGAAGAGAAGAGTTGTTATCGCCGTTTAAAACTATATTTATCTTTATTTACCGTTTCTTCTTCCGGGTTGGACCGTGTCAAATTGGTGTTATTTGCCGAGCTTTCGTACATCATGTGATGGCTTCTTCGGGGCTGAAAAGAGAATGAGAGTTGTAAAAGAGAGATTTTTAAAATCCAGGTGGTGTATAATCCCGGCGCAGTCCGGTTCTTGGGCGAAGCCTGCCTTCCCATTGGTTGATACTGTGTTCTGGCGAATGGTCTTTGGAGTAGTCAGGTGGCTGGTCACTGATTGGTTGGATCCTCTTGTCAATTAGCGCTGGTTTCCAGTTTTTGCTCAGTCTGTATCCGTCTTCTCTGTTGNGTTATCTTTGGATTTATGTAATTTATTTTTCAATATATAGAGATAGAAATGTATGCTTCATTGCTCATTGGACTGGGGAAAAAAAAAAGTTAACAGACGGCATGAATTTCCTTGCTTCTGATCCTCAACAAAGTATGAAAAACACGTGGGTACACGTGTATCTCACTAAACGAAATTTTCACATTCTTCTAAATATTTCCGCATTTTCTAATTTTTTTTTAAAAAGGCCTAAAACATGGAAGTTGAAAATCTCTTTGAATCTCCTCTCTTAGCCATATTATAATAAATTTGTTTTAGCGAAATTCAGCAATAATGAAGTTTGGAAAAATTTCTTTCTCAACAAAGATATCATCCTCTTTTAACTTTTTAATACTTACTGTCCCCAGAACTAGTGTGTTATAGCTCTCTAATTTAGAACGGGGAGCAATATTCTCAAATTGGAAAACAACTTTATTAAAATACTTTTTAACTTTTATTTTAAAATTTTTTTTAATAAACTCCCACCTTTGCTATATAAAATGAAGAAACTAATTTACTATCAATTTATCTACTTCAACTGAAAGATAGTTTAGAGTGTATTATAAAGGTTATTGATTCTTATGGTCGTTATGTTAATAATGGAAAATACAAAACTCTAACGTATTGAATTATAGACAATAAAATATCACTGTGAGTTTTAAGTATGACAGTAAGAATTAAATGAGAAAATAATTATCTAATTAGAAAAAGACATTTAGCTTATACGTTTTCAAATAGTTATGTATGAAGTAAAAGAAAAAAAATCATATATCCAATTATAGAAAATGTATTAAGTTCGATTCATAGCTTTGCGTATGCTTACTTATACCAAGCATAATAATACTTACTTTATTTAATAATATCGTGAGTGTCAACATTTGACTTGTGTACTAATATTAAAGATATATAATATTAATATAATGTTAAAGATTGCATTCATAAACTAGAAAATACTAGCATTTTTTTGAACCCTGACATACGTTTGCAGTACTGAGAACCTTAAATGATAAAAATTTTAATAAACTATATTTGGGGATATCTACTTTATATATTTAGCATTTGTAACAATTTATAAACTATTTAATCATTTTTTTTTTTATATATCGCAATTATGAACTTTAGGATTTTTCTTAATTGGGCAAATCAATCACGTGGGTTATTGGAATTTTCGGATTCTATCTCTACAAGTATTTCCTTTGACCCTCAATTCAAAAACCAATTCCCGAAATAAATACTTAGATTCGTGTACTCAAACATTAAGGGGTCGAAATTAGGCTGCTAATCGCCTTTTATTAAAAATAAAAAGCATTTATTTCATTTATTAATATAAAATATTCTGAGCTTGTGCTTTAACAAGTGAAGTTTCAATTAACGAAGGCCATCATTACGCACTGCAATATGTTAATTGTGTTTAATGAACGTTATATCCCATTTAATCAGATTAATGAGTAATGTATTGTAAGTGCCTTTGACCTAAATATATATATTTGTAATCATTTGTTACTTGCAAGGTCGGCAGACGTAGAAACATTACATTAATGAAGCCATGTTGTAATTAACCTCCAAACCATTATCAAATGGCGGAATTACCAGTAATGAATAACTTACGTTAGCCATGCAATAGAACATTTCCAAGGGAATGTAGTATATCGTCAGTTGTTTATTGTGCTCTCCCCACTTCGTCCTATAAACATGTGTACTTGGATGATCTGTCAATAAAATAATTTAATAGAGTATTTTAAACCATTTTATATGTGTTAAAAATAACAGATATTTTTAAATTTTTTGATAGATACTATTATTCCTAATATATTTAATTTAGCTTCGCGAAAAGCTGAAGGGAAAAAGACTCCCATCTAAACTCCCTTAAAAAAGTCAAAGTTTGGTTTGGATCACGGGTAGTCCAAAAACACAAATAGCACTGAGAAGGCTGGACTGGGCTACAATGAAATCAGCAATTGGATAACAGTTTTAGCTGCTTATCCATATACACCTGTGGTAAAAAGAAATATATAATTTAATTTTATAAATATTATTTATTTTGTGGTCTTTAATCCCACGTAAATTTAGATAATTTTTAGTGCAAGGGAACAGAATAAAAAATCTAACTGTCNAGCGATATATTCGTCGGCCTCGGAGGTTGGACTCTCGACACTAGTGCGGGGAATTTAATAACTTATCAGACTTGTCCCGGTAGCATAAGTGGTAAATGCACCGGCCCGGATAGCAGGGGATCCAGGTTCGAGTCCTGGCTGGGACAGTCAGATTTTTTATTCTGTTCCCTTGCACTAAAAATTATATATAATTTAATATGTAAATTCAATAGAAATACTGTCATTTAATAGATCCAAAGAAATCGCATTGTGTTCTTATTGCGAATGGTGATTTCCTTGAGGGAAGTTTGATAAAATTTGGTGCCAGTACTATCACCCAATTCTTCAGAGCATCTCGTGCTTCCTACACTTTGTAAAAGTTAAAATATCTATTTGATAGACGCGAAATACATTATTTTAGCCTCGCCATTACCATATGTGACCTCACTCCATGTCTGTCGGCACTATTTCCTTCAACAGTCAACACTGTGAGCCGAAGAAATCTGTGAAGCGGGGATGCCTGAATCTTACGATGCACTGTGTGTGTAATGGCACTACTGAATAACCTCCCATTCAGCTAAATTTGAGGGGATTTCTCTCATGGAAATAAACTTTTTTTCCGGTAGAGACTATGAAAAAACTTTTCAAAATTGATTCTAGTCTTCGCCAAAAAATAAAATTATAAATAAAAATCCTTGGATCATCCTTGGTATTTTAGTTTCTTTTAGGATAACGTTGGACGAGTTTGTGAACGGCTGCAGTCTGTCAATGAAAAATACTCAGTTTTAACTGATTTTTCTTATGAAAATCAATATATTCACGTTGCTAATAATGACATTTATGTTCTATAACCATTTACAATTATTAGATGATTTTTGTTGGTGCTCGGTCAAGGTAGATCCAAAAAAATACATATTTAAAAAAAAAGTGTATTAATTAATTAATTTAATTATCGGCCGACGTTTCGGCTTACATTGTAAGCCACTTTTAGGGCTATCATTAAAACGACAGGGGACGTCCTGTACCAAAAATCACATTTCCATGACTAAGTTCATATTTCCATTACTCTCAGTCATGGAAATGTGATTTTTGGTACAGGACGTCCTCTCTCGTCTTCATGCCGAGAAGATCTTCAGTCCTGAAGTGTTATCTAAGTGTAAGCCATTTACAATTTAAGCCGAAACGTTGGCAGATAATATTTTTTTAAACACACTTTTTTTTTTTAAATATGTATTTTTTTGGATCTACCTTGACCGAACCCCAACAAACATCATCTAATAATAACATCTACGGTAAAAAAAACTCTCCATTTTTACAATACAATGTATTTTAAGTAACATATTTAAAAATGTAATTAAGGGTGTTTAATGGGTCTTTTATTTTAAAAATACAGAAAAATCCGATACTTGGGCTTTTAATTGAAAACCTTGGACATTATTAAGTTTTGGTTGAAATAGAATAAGGGAGAGGGGCAATTAAGAGAAAGATCCAAATTCGTTTTTTTGTGTTATTAAACAGATTATAGAACATAATGGGGGTGCGATTGTACTTTTTTACAGGAATTTCAAGAATTAAAACATGATGAAAGAGTTTTTAAGAATATTTTTAAATAAATAAATAAAGTGACTGAGCTTAAACGTGACTTGCTTGAACACATTTTGTAAGAGTTAATAATGCTGTTCTTTCAAATGAACATCTTGCTTATCCCAATTAATAATTGCTATAAAATAGGCAAATAAGAAATAGTTAATATCTTCATTATTCTTAATAACGTAAGGAAGTTATTTCTGAACGTAACTAAGGGGTTTGAGCGCCTCTCTCCTTCTCCCCTTTGATCTAATTAAAGATCGCTTTAGTAATGAAGGTTTTAAATTGTAATGCTATTTTATACAATTTTGAGGCATTTGGAAAATATGAAATATTTTGTTCATGAGACGCAGACTATTTTACCTTGAGTATTTCGTCTTCAAAAGCTAAATTAATCATTTCAATCATTATTAAGCTAAATTTTATAAATTTTGCCAATGCTTTTCGCAATAAAAAATCATCTCTTTCCACCACGAGGCTCTCAATTATTGTGGAGCAAAATATATTCCGCCGTTCGACTTGATCATCCGAGATAATACATTTTAAAAATTATGAAATCTATGTTTGGAACGCATTTGAAGTATCTAAAAGCATTAGCTGACACACAATTTGCACAAATTTGCTTTCGTTTTTATAAATTCTAGCCACACCCAGCCATTTAGTAGATGACTTAAGTGTTCCCGGAGCCTCGACTGGGTCTCGAGGTCGCTTTTGAAACATCATAAGTAGGTGGGGATAAATGCTCCGGACCAATTTGGAATCTAACAGCTTCATCTTGTTATACGTCTTAGTCAGTCAACCTCATCCCCATACAAGGCCTTTCCTCATTCATGGGTAGTCCCATGTGTTTTGGTGGAGTTCTTTGACATTTTTTGAAGTAATTCATATAAATTGTGGTTAATAGTTTTTCCCTACCTCTTTTCTAAAGGACTCAGAGCTTGTAGTAAAAGTTATGTATTATACATGTCCGGCATAGAGGAAGTGTAAACAGATTTCGCATGATTCTATGATCAGATAGGTTATACATAGAAAATACACAGGCGATTATAGGATTACGTCAGAAAACATTGTCTTAAATATTTATGTATTATTGTTTAAAGTCACTATACTGCTGTAGTCTTCATAAATAACACTGGGGAACATTTTTTTGTTGGGTTAGATCTGACACCGTTTTTCCACTAATTATTGGCGTCTGAATCTACGAATAACCTCAGATTTTGTCTACCACCCCAACTTTTTACAGGATATCCTCAGAAATAATAAAAATCATGCATTTAAAATAACATAAAGTAAAAAAGTACCAAATATACAGTTTAAAAAACATTTAATGTAAGTTAAATTGAGTTCATACATATAAAATTGTTTAATTAATGATCAGTACTTAAAAATTAAGAAAAAAATTTGCATATGTAACTTATTCTGTAGTGATTAGTTTGTGTACATTCGCGCTTGATGCTCCAACAATAGTCAGCCAACATATGTACGTCCTATCTACCTTGATACCTTGCTTCAATGACCCTCAAATCTTGATGGAAACGCTCACCCTGCTCATCACTCACTGCACCAAGATTGTCTGGGAAATTAGCAAGGTGGCTGTGTAAAAAATACAATTTAATGCCCATCTTGCAACCTAGCTTTTGGAAGCTTTCCAAGAGTTGCTGGACAATTTCAGAGTAATTCATAGCTCGTGTATATTCAAGAAAGTCTTTAACAATGTTTTTGAATGCCATATCCGTATTCCCCTTCTTCCAAAGAGGGAAATTCATTGAAAACTGGCACGGAGACTTCGGTTGTATGAGGTACTTGGCGTGTAGCTGACGTTAAACTAGGATACTATATTTTACATTTGTTTTTCTTGTTATATCCTTATGTTTTCACTATACAAAAGTATCACTTGAATGATCTTTGGGCTCACGCCAAATCATAGGTATACCAAATGGAAGCTTAGCACGCGATCCCTTGGTCCACATCCGTAAACCCTCAACACACTGTTTACACACTTTATGAGGTGCCCATGCTTCACCGATTTTCACTTTAAAATGGGCAAAATATGCTTGTCTGACCAATGTACTGATTTTTGTCCTATGACAGGGAATGGTAAAACTGCCACATATATGACAAAACCAATCGGGGCTGTTTTCGCACTTTCGACTTGTAGGAGCAGAGGTAGCCTTAAGGAAACGTTTCAGTTCAAACGCACTATGTAGTTCTGTACACTTCCGTAACGAAATACTAAATACTGCTTACCGACACACAACGTTTCACCTCAGTATAACAGACGTAACTAAACAGGCAGGTCTAGACCAGCATGCGCCCCACCCACATAGAAACCTAACGTGACGTGATAAAAGAAAACTAAAAACAGTTTTGAAACCAGAGAGCCTAATTCTATAGAAAACAGCTAAAAATCGTTCCCTAGTGTTATCAGTGGATTTATGTAATTTATTTTTCAATATATAGAGATAGAAATGTATGCTTCATTGCTCATTGGACTGGGGAAAAAAAAAAGTTAACAGACGGCATGAATTTCCTTGCTTCTGATCCTCAACAAAGTATGAAAAACACGTGGGTACACGTGTATCTCACTAAACGAAATTTTCACATTCTTCTAAATATTTCCGCATTTTCTAATTTTTTTTTAAAAAGGCCTAAAACATGGAAGTTGAAAATCTCTTTGAATCTCCTCTCTTAGCCATATTATAATAAATTTGTTTTAGCGAAATTCAGCAATAATGAAGTTTGGAAAAATTTCTTTCTCAACAAAGATATCATCCTCTTTTAACTTTTTAATACTTACTGTCCCCAGAACTAGTGTGTTATAGCTCTCTAATTTAGAACGGGGAGCAATATTCTCAAATTGGAAAACAACTTTATTAAAATACTTTTTAACTTTTATTTTAAAATTTTTTTTAATAAACTCCCACCTTTGCTATATAAAATGAAGAAACTAATTTACTATCAATTTATCTACTTCAACTGAAAGATAGTTTAGAGTGTATTATAAAGGTTATTGATTCTTATGGTCGTTATGTTAATAATGGAAAATACAAAACTCTAACGTATTGAATTATAGACAATAAAATATCACTGTGAGTTTTAAGTATGACAGTAAGAATTAAATGAGAAAATAATTATCTAATTAGAAAAAGACATTTAGCTTATACGTTTTCAAATAGTTATGTATGAAGTAAAAGAAAAAAAATCATATATCCAATTATAGAAAATGTATAAAGTTCATAGCTTTGCGTATGCTTACTTATACCAAGCATAATAATACTAACTTTATAAGATAATATATGAATTTTTATAAATTTTTAAATGAAAATACATTAGAAAATCTAGAGCTAAATTATTAAATTTAAATCATGAAAGCTATTTGACTTAGCCAAATACTTTTATGTTCCCGTTATAAACAACATTGTTACGCAGTGTATTTCTTCTATAACATGTGTTTATCAAAAAAATGTTATTGAACATCTACTCAGCGTTAGAAAATTAAATTTTAAATTTATCAGATTCTTTAAGCTATTTTCTAACTCAATAAAATAACTATTATAGATACCGTTTTTATAAATAACGTTTGTAATGTTTGTTAAGAAATAATTTAACGAATGCAACTGCGATTAGATTTCACAGGTGCTACGTGAAAGTTTTTTGTTTTTTTTTTTCTAATTGCAGTAATTAAATTTACGTATTTTGATGCTGTATAAATTGAGTAAATAGAATCATTAGTTTGTGTACATGATTTCTTTTGCTATTTACTAAGTGTAAAATGTCTGTAATTATATAAATTTTTTTTTGTGATATTTAATCCCACGTAAATTTTAACAATTTTTAGTGCAAGGGAACAGAATAAAAAACTAACTGTCCCAGCCAGGACTCGAACCTGGATCTCCTGCAATCCGAGCCGGTACATTTTCCAATTATGCTACCGAAACAAGTCTGATAAGATATTAAATTCCCCGAAATAGTGTTGAGAGAACTAGTGCCCTCTCGAGATCCAAGTTCGAGTCCTGGCTGGGGCAGTGAGATTTTTTTTGTTTCCTTGCACTAAAAAAAATTGTCTGTAATTATGTGTGTGTGTGTCTTTTAGAAGAAATAAATTTATCCCATTTGTCTCCCGTTTTTAATTTTGAATTATCATTTTAATAATTTGTTTCGAGTTACTCTTCATTTTAATAAAAAAATGTTAGCTGTTTGAGCTTTGGGTCATTTTTTAACCCATTTTAAAATGTCAGACAAACTAATATAGCCTAATATAGCTATNGAAAGTACGTCCTGTCCCTAACTTCACCTTACCATGACTAAAGTATATATTTTTTCTTTCTACACAGTGTGAGAGGTAAAAAGGGGGGGGGGGAGAAGGTAAGAGGCGGAAGGTACAAAGGGAAAGCGGCCTGTTGCAAGAGAGGGCAATAAAAAGGATATATTCCATTAAGATATATCCTGCCTCTTTTAAATATCTGTTCAGACCAATAATTCAATCTTGAGAAGGGCACTTTGGGTTTCGGGTAAAGCCACACATCTGATAACCTGCTTATTATTAGTAATATTACCAATCATTTGATTTATTTAAATTAACTATTTTATTTATATTTCGATATTATATGTTTATATGAATATTTAATACTCAATAGCGGAAAAGAGTTGTTTAATAGCTCCTTAGGATGAATAACAATTATTTTAGATTTGTCAAATTTTACCAAATTGTTATTCTAGGTATTTGAAAAGAATATGTAAATTTTACAATAAAAATTTTTGCTATAAACACTTCTTTCTGTCCCTACAGCACTGAATTAAAATTAAAGGGGCTTGTAATACTCATATAATTATTAAATATATTTGTGAATATTAAATGTTATCAATTCTGCAATATTATAAATTTATTTTTAGTCTAGTTTATTTATTTATAGTTTATTTAAAAACTATTGTTTGTTGCAAATTATTAAGCTGTATTGAATATTATGCCCGCTGCATATACATACTAGTTTCAATACTTCGTTGGCTAGTCCCAATTTAAATGTGAAAAACTAAAAAGTTCAATCTCAATAATATAGGGACATTTTGTGTAAATAAGATCTATAAATAGTATAGATTTTAGATTAAAATGTTTAAGAGAATAAA
This sequence comes from Oncopeltus fasciatus, assembly GCA_000696205.2. Classification (NCBI taxonomy): domain Eukaryota; kingdom Metazoa; phylum Arthropoda; class Insecta; order Hemiptera; family Lygaeidae; genus Oncopeltus; species Oncopeltus fasciatus. Next base: position 331,670 of record KZ807370.1, on the reverse strand, counting down.
TTGCATTTTTAAAGTATAGGACATTCTTGAAGAGGGAGTTGATGGTGAAACGCTGAATGTAAGAAAGTGAAATAACTTTTTATGAAATAGAAAAACAAATTTCTACGCTTAAAGTTACATTATAAATTATGGTTGTATGGAAATTAAAAAAAAAAAATTGATAAACAAAAATTGAAATAGTTTGATTTAAAAAAAAGCTTATAGGCGGACATCACGGAAGCTGTGTAACCTAAGCACATTTCCTTTGATTTATTAAATATGGACATAAATTACGAAATTGATGTCATTAGCCGGATAGGGCAGTGAGCGTAAAGAATGTATGTATATATTTTTAATATATAATTAAGATAATACCACTTGACACCACTATTATCTATGCTCTGGTCCAGGCAGTAAAGGAAGAAAGGGGGAAGTTCTCAGTTACATTAGATATATTCTTAAATAATTAAATGAAATTATATTTTTATGTAGTTTTTATGTTATATATACTTTTTCGTAACTCAAATACGAATTAAGATATCAGGATTATAAATTTTGGCCTACCTCTAAAAACCTCTAAAGCTTAAATACTGTACTTGTTTTCTATATTTTAAAATAAGAGAGACTACGTAAAATTCGAATTATTTATTAGAGAACTTCATTACCAAAGTTGATCCTAATTTAATGCAGAGTTAGCTACTTTGATATCCCACTGCTTTTAAAATTTTTAAGACTATTAGAATTAATTTAAATAAAGGCAAATTACTAAGAAAATGATTTAAAGAAGTGAAGTAAATTATATGGGTTAAAAGCATTATTATCACAGGTATGAAGCGATCATTGTAGTGAAAAAGCAATATGATCGGATATTTATTGTATTATATAATTGTATTCCATTGTAGCTGCTATAAAATATATTTAAATATTCAGTTTAATGTTTGGGTCGTGTAATGACATTTGCCATATGGTGCAAATTAGAGCCTAATTAACCTTTATTTCCCAGTTGTTTGCCAACATGTGGTCAGCGGTTTGTCTCCTGACGGTGGTAGCACGAAATACTTCAACAAAATATACAGTGAAACGTAACAGATAAGAATACAATTAGATATATTACTCCAAGCAGAGGATATAATCATGTGGGAGTGTTTTGTTTCTCATTGTATTTAATGACCTGGCAAGTTGAAACGAGGACTTTATCTCACTCAGATCGCTATAATTGTTTATCTGACGATCCTTATAGAATAATATCAGTCCACTAGAACTAGTCCTTGAAGTCACTTTTTTTTTATTTAAAAAAAGGTTTTATTTTTGTGACTCTATCCCTTCATTATCTCTCCCTACAGCAATGAAGAAGGCCTGAAATTCAGGCCGAAAAGTGTGTACTTATATTTTTTTAGCAGATAATACTTTCAAGATATATTTGAATTGGTGCTGTAATAAATTTAATGAGATTTAAATTTTTACAAAAATTTTAATCAATAAATTCTTAGATGATTTTAGTTGGGGTTCGGTCAAGGTAGATCCGAAAAACACAAATTTAAAAAATATATTATTTAATGAAGGATTATTTGCCAACGTTTCGGCTTACATTGTAAGCTATCTTCAGGGGCTGTAGAAATACAATGTCATGAGAATACAATAATAATTGAAATTAATATATTAGAGAATTGCAATAATATAATGTGATATAAAGAGTATGAATGTAGAAAGCTATTTATGAGAATATAAAAAGATTTTGAAAAGCAATTTGAAAAAAAAAAAAAAAATTGAAATCATGCAAACAACAACTTATTGACAAAAGAAATTGAATACCATTAAAGCAGTAATTTGCCACACCTACCTATCATGAAGATGAGAAAGTACGTCCTGTCCCTAACTTCACCTTACCATGACTAAAGTATATATTTTTTCTTTCTACACAGTGTGAGAGGTAAAAAGGGGGGGGGGGAGAAGGTAAGAGGCGGAAGGTACAAAGGGAAAGCGGCCTGTTGCAAGAGAGGGCAATAAAAAGGACAAAGGAAAAAAGGAAGGGTATTATTGGGAATAAGTGACTTTGGAACTGGGAAAAATGTTTGACAGGTTTATTGAGAAGGAGCGCTGATGGTTTTTAGAATGTTGAAAATGTTAGAATAAGTTGAGGAAATTTTATTTTATTATTTTATGTCCGTTCTAGCCTTAACTGGATAGTGTTGTAAGTTGATGTGAACGGTTTCAGACAAAAGACGTTTGGGTTCAGTGGAAAGAATGGTTAAGCTCTTGAAGTCAAATGTGTGTTCTTCATGAAAAACATGTTTAGTGAGGGAATTTTTTTTAGTTTATTCTTTATGTCATTTTTATGGTTATTAATTCTGCGGGAAATAGGGTTTTTTGTTTGTCCAATGTAAGAACCTTGGCAATTAGGTGTGGAACAGGGAATTTTGTAGACGACATTAGTTCTGTTATGAAGGGGGATGGGGTCTTTGAGGATGGTGTAAATAGATTTTAATTTGTTGTTGGTGGAAAAAGAAAGCTTAAGGTTAGGAAAAGATTATCTGATTTTGTTAATCATTAAAGCCGAAATACATATTTCAGTTTACTTTTGAACACTGTTGAATGACTTCCTTAATATATAAGTGAATGCCGAGATGAGATAGACAAATTTGACGTTATTCTTCATATTCCGCTATTATTTGTATCATGAAAAAATACTATAGAATATAATATGTATAAAATGACATTTTCCAATAAAGTAATATGTTTAGGAATATAAATTTGATAATGGGTTGGCCCCACTGTCTTAAAATATTTTAGGCGAATTTTGTATTTAGTTTTCTTTCTTCAAATAGTTCATCATATTCTTTTGTTGAAATTTGATGAGTATGGAGAGGAATATAGAGAAAGGCTGGATTTAATATATATATTAAATATAAGCGTTACGAAAAAACGTGTCCAACATTAAATTGTAAAATTTAATTTTATAATATCTGGTCCTCTAGAATATTCAATAACCGTCTTGATATTTCATCTGTTCCTACCTACATGTAGCCAAATTGATAAACACTAAAATTATTTTTATTTATTTATTTATTTTATATATGAAACTAGTTACCAGATCGTGGGCACTCACTTATTTAACTTGATCTTCTTCTAAACCTCCCTTTTCTGCTATCAGCCCAAAATAGATTTTCCAAATGGTTTCCAAAAAAACATAATTGGTTTGTAAAATACATTTTACATTACAGGGCTCCCCCAACCCTCGATGAAACCCCTTAATGTAATTTATATTCTTGAGTATGTGGTTTTTTTTTTACAAATGTTATGAGTATTATTTATTAAAAAGTGTATACAAATGTTAGAAATCTTGAAATAANTATTCTAAGATGATTTTAGTTGGGGTTCGGTCGAGGTAGATCCAAAAAAACACAAATTAAAAAATGTATTTTTTTAATGAAGGATTATCTGCCAACGTTTCGGCTTACATTGTAAGCCATCTTCAGGGCTATCATGCCTGTCCCTAAGTACACATTTCCATGACTCAATTTTTATAAATATTTTAGGAGTTACAGAGTGAACAATAAATAGCGGGTTTTTACCCGTACCCGTGGTATGCTTATCTTAATAAAAATTGTCATGTCACCTTCAAATTCAAAAAGGTAGTTTGAATTCGATACTAAGAAAAGATCGATATGAATGAGAGAAGTTCATATAGACGTCATCATTGACCAGGGATTATCTTAGAGTATCTAAGAGACGGACATTTTTTATCTAGGGGTGTACAATACCCCTGAAGCCGGGCTTTTCGAGAAGTGAATTGTACAGGGCAGAGAAACACCCTCAGAGTGAGGATGACGTCCTCACAGGAAGGGAGGAGGCGACCTTCAGCTGATAAGAGACGAGCAACTATCGATAAAGCAGGTCCCGTACAATGTATTCAAGGATACACACGAAAAGTCGACATTTATTTATCGCCTCTGGACCGTAAATACACGAGCCTGTGTGCACAGTAAAAACTAATAACTGAGTGTTACCAAGATTTGTAGGTACGTCATCAGTACTTATCTTATTTGAGAAATCCATTCAAAGTACATAAATAACTCACTAGAACCAATTACTTAAAACATTCACGTACATTAAATACACATATAACTCTGATCACTATTAGTTATCTTAATAAATACTTAGCGATACTATAAATTAATTACTAATAATAATGTCACAAACCTCCTCTTCTTTTTTTTACAATACTTCTCGAATAAGAATAACTGCCTAATTTTACTTTTTTACTAATGCTCTGAGAATTTTCATTTGTATGTTTTCTTTAGAAACAATCTGCCAAGATAATAATAAATTAATATCTATGTATTTCCACTGCTCTAAGCAAAATATAAAAAAAAAAAAACTTAAATTTTACTGATATTGGATGTTTCACATATCAAAATCTCCTATTGGCCCGATTCTACTCAATATAGAACTCAGCTTTTGTTTTCCTCATCAAAATGATATACCAAGTTTTTAAGTCATTCTTTTATTCGGTAAAAATTTTGAACTGCTTGTGATAGTCAGACATACAAAGCATATAAAATTAATGAATAAATATAAATAATTTTAGTGTTTCTCAATTTGGTTACAAGTAGGTAGAAATAGATCTCAAAATGGTATTGTTTCGTGAAATTTCTGCGTGTCTGTAATAATAAATTTTGCCAAGGTATGTGGTGTACAACACGTTTTCTAAGGCCGCGAACCGAAAACTGAGTAGTACTTCAGAGTAATGCAAGAGAAAATTTGTTTTCTCAGACATTCATCTAAACTGTTAAATTTTAGGTATTTAAATTAATAATTCTATATAAAACATATAATAAGGAATTAAATTTTTTTTAAATCTGTTTTGTCACAACGGATAATAAAGTTGAGCGACGTACACTCCATATTTTTAACAAGAGCCTACGTAAATTGAAAACGGATTCAACTAAAAATGGAGAAACGAGAACTTTGGAAGACTAATATTTTGATGTAGAGTGGACTAAAATTGTGCCAGAAAATAAAATATGATAATTTTAACTTCAAAATACTTATATATTATTTATCAGTAAAAATGTTATAATTAAATTTGTAATAAATAGTTATAACACTCAGCTCCAAATGCAAGAGTTAATTAGAGATAAATCTCAGTGAGTTTGTAATAGTAATCTATTTAAATTTAGTTATGTTTAGACTAGTTTGTGGATCGAACATCAGAAAAAGGAATCAGGTTGGAAAGGGTGAGTTAGTTTACACTTTCTAAGCGTACATAAACTCTGCTTGATCTATCTTCTTGTGTTTCCCTTGCAAGAAAGAAAAAGTAAATGTTAAATAAATAATAGGAAATATCCCCTTTTATGTGCTTCCAATGCATTCAGGGCAACAAAATAAAGCTGAAGGGGATGTGATAGATGACAGGAAGTGTTGTCTTTTCACAGAACCAGAATAAGTTAGGGGTTAAGAAATATTTGGGGGATTCGTGCATATTCAAAATATTGTGAAAATATCCTTTTTTGTCTATTAGAGTATGTGATAAATTAATTTGTACATTTTTTAATAATAATGAATTAATTGTGGTACGTAATGCCACACTAATTTATCTACAAGGCACAGGGAGCCAGAAAAAATATATCTTACAACCACAGCCAGGAATTGAACCCGGATCTCCTACTTTCCGAGTAGGCATAAACCACTAAGTACCCGGGAATATAGGTGATCCGAGTTCGATTCCCGGCTGTGGCAGTAAGATGTTTTTTCTGGCTCTCTGTGTATTTCTTGTAGATTAATTTATATATTTTTCAATAATCTAGAATTCGATGAATGATTTTAAACACTCATTGATTTAAATTGCAAAAAAAAATAAATTGAAGTATAACAAAGTGTAGAGGAAATGGTTGAATAAAAACAATTTTATTTAAATCAATTATTTCAAATTTGGCCAAAGATTCAGCCTGGATTTTATTATTATTATTTTTTTTTTGGATGTGTAATAATATACGTGAAACACCTATTAATTTAATAATCAAATAAATATTTTAGTCTAAGATGATTTTAGTTGGGGTTCGGTCGAGGTAGATCCAAAAAAACACAAATTAAAAAATGTATTTTTTTAATGAAGGATTATCTGCCAACGTTTCGGCTTACATTGTAAGCCATCTTCAGGGCTNCTTAATCTATAATTGGAGTATTGAGTGAAATTAAAAAAAAATAAAGTTATATGTCTTTTACAATTAATAAAATTTCATTTTCTTGAGAAAAAACATCTCATCTTATAGATCATGCTATATTTCCTATCCGTGAGAAAACCTTGGGCATACATAGTTGATGACACCGAAGGGAAGGGATTATCATTTGAAGAAAATGATAAGTAATAGTGTTCCCCTGTAAACGATATAAAGGAATGCCATGGTGTTTATGTCTGAAGGCTCATTTGAAAGTACTGAAATTAAGGGAATGTGTAAGAAAAAAATTGATGTGTTTTATCAAATTGAAAATTTCAAAAGGCTGTAAATATATTAATCCTATCTTATACTTACCAATTAATAATAATCTTTTTGGAACATTATCTGTGCTTGTTAAATCCCATTTGACTCCTTCAGAAAAATGCCTCAGTTTAGTTATTTACTTCTAAATATGACAGTGTCCAATGAAAGTCTAGATGTGTAAAAAAATTACTTTAAAAAAAAATCACAACAGCTCAAGTGACTCGTGAAATTATTAAATATGAAATAGAAGGTATTCTTGACCAGTGCAATCAGCGAAATTGGATTGAAAATATAGCAGCGGAGACATAATGTTCTCAAGGAATAAGGTCTCCGGGTGACCATTAATGGATACTGATAAGGTTCTGCAGGAAGCTGTAGAGTGTGGTATATCGAAAGATCCTGTAATTCGCCCTAATAAATAAGGCTGTATCTAGATATATTAATAAATATTAGGAAATTAAGGATCTATTATTATGTGAAAGGTAAAAAATACATTTTCCTCCTGTGTGTAAGTGAGGGTTGTGTGAAGAGTTAGGGAAGACTCATATATGTATCGGAGCTTACAGGAGGCAGAAGAGGATAAAGGAGACAGTGAAATATTACTTCAGCTCCTTCTCTCTAAGTGCTAGAGATAAGGTACGCGGCAGCAGCCAAAGTACACCCAAGATTCGATCCCAATGAGACTTCTTCTTCAGGAAGAATCCTGGCCATGCCGATCCTTGGAAGGAGATCCTGATGAAGGGCTCTGACAGGATTCGTCTTACAGTGGGGACACTAGTTTTTTTTTTTTTTTTTTTTAAATTTAAGTTTTAGCCTTCCATTCAACCACTTAGGGTCATATAGAGGAAGGGGCTATTTACAGGTTGCCACCCCTTTTTAAACACCCATGGCTCAGGACAAGCTTCTATATTATAAATAAAACATTGACCTGGGCGGGATTTGAACCCGCGGCGTCAGGATTGCGAGACCCATACGGATCCCCTTAGCTAGCCTGGCGCCCCTGACACTAGTTTTTAAATTGAACTATTAGTAGAATAAGATGATTTCTCTTAAGGAAATTTTCTTATTCCGTTATACCATTATGGTCCCATTTTAAACAATTTCATGGATATTTCACTAGTATTATAACTTAGTAGAACTTAAGTATAGCCCATGACTGAACCTAAATGTAGTTCATGACTTCAATCATGAACATTCTATCCAGATGACAGGACGTCCCCTCTCGCCTTCATTATAGCCCTGAAGATGGCTTACAATGTAAGCCGAAATGTCCGCATATAATAAAAAATATTCATTTTTAAACTGTATTTTTTTTTATCAACCTTGACCGAACTCCAATAACTTCTCTATATACAGTTCATTTAAAATTTTATTATATTAATGTTATATTGACATAAAATGTTGGTAAACTTGGTAGGAGATGGTAAAAAAGAGATAAAATTCAAAAGTCTTTTATTACACAAATATTAGTGTAAAATAGGTGTAAAATCTAACATTATTATTCAATTACTTTTTTAGAGATTGTTGAGGCCCTAATGTTTTTAAAATATATAAACCAAATTTTGTGTTCAGGCATTCTATTGAAAAATTTTACATTAATTCATTTTTTTTAATTTTTAAATCGTGTCAGTAGAAAGTAGATTTAACGGAAAACATAAACAATCATCTGTATCATTGTTATTGTTATGTTATTATAGCTGTGTACTTATACACTTACTTAAGTACTTAAATTATAACTAATTAGATGATTTCAGTTCAGTCGAGTTCGAGTCCAGGTCAAAGTAGATAAAAAAAAATACAAAATTTAAAAAAATGTATTTTTTTAAAAATTATGTGTCTTTTTTTTTGGATCTACCTTGAACGAATCCCAACTAAAATAATCTAATAATAATATCTAAGGTCAATTAACTCTCCTTTAAAGTTACAACACTCATGTTCTGTTATGTTTATAGGGAAAATGCATATTAAAGAAGATATTTAATTGTGCAACTAAGAATGGCAACATTAAATTAAAAGACTTAAACCTTACCTTCAATTGTTGGATATTGTTAAATAATATCTAGACTGTTTCATTTACCTATGATTGTTTAGTTTAATGTCCATTATAGTTGATTAATTTTTTTTTTGGTTTATAAAAATAAACTAAATCACACCTAGTAAAAACGTAAAATTTTACTGCCCCACAACGGGAAATATTAAAATGCTACTCTAAGATGATTTTAGTTGGGGTTCACTCGACCGAATCATCTTAGAATAATATCTACGGTCAACAAACTCTCATTTTGAATATTAAAATGTTACAAATGAACATATTTGATAATAAATTTAAGTTTTATGCGATAATACACACAGGCCATTTTCCACTTAAAGTCTAACTAGCAAGGGAGGCCTGGATTTTAAAAGTATTTTCCGTCAAAGAAATGAAATATATTCAGGTTGTTCCATGAATTAATATTATGTAAATTTCCTTTAGATTTTCACCGGTCTACAAAAAAGAAACCTAACATATATTTAATAAATTTTACTAAGTTATATATACGTATGTGTGTGTGTGTGTGTGTGTGTGTGTGTATGGTTCCGAAGAGTGGGGGTTCTTTTAGAAAAAATTTAAATTCAAATGAAGATATGCAAATACATCTCATCTTATTCCTGGCCGTTTCATTGGCGATTATTTTGTTCTGAACACGCTGATTGGCTCTTGTGAATATTCATTGATTTTTCAAGAATTTGTTATTGTTAGAATTTGCATAGATATCTTATATCTCCATAATTATATCTCAAATATTTTATTTTCATGTATATATTACATCTTTTTACGAAGAACACTATCATAACGTGATTCATTTTAAATAAGATTACAAAAAAAAAAAAATTAATCAGCATTATCAAACAGTTTACTACCAAAATAACTGATAATGACTTATTTTAATTTTTTTTACACAAATAAAAATGAGAGCTATTGATTAGTCAATAAGATTATTGACCAATTAAACCAAATTATTGATATCAATGTTCAACATTTTAAATAAATTTTCACGTTTTTATGGAATATCGTTACCAAAACATCATATTATAGAAGTTAAGTTTGAATCCTGCACTAATTATATCTCACTTGAACAACAACCATTTTTTAAAAATGTTTCGATGATAAAGAAGTTAATTATAACTATAATATTTTATGATACACTCAAATGATATTCATATGTCAGTCCTAATATTTCTAAGTCTAAGTTGACATTTTTCACTGAAACTGTTTCTCACTGACTTTAATTTTTCTGTATGTGTAGTCATTAGCTCTGTATGTACGGAAAAACATTGTGGCTGTGATCTCATTCGTGACAAAAACAGGTATTTTACGTGACACTGCAGTTACAACAAGTACTGAGTTATTTTCTTATGGAAGTAGAAAGAAAGAATAATGAAAAACGTAGTAATATTTTATTGTAAGTTTTTGAACTTATATATTTTTTAACTTGTAGGTTTCGATTTGTTTATATTTGAAACATAAGTTATGGAGGTCATTAAAATATCAGTGAGAAAGGTCCCATATTTGTTGAAATCGGGCCTCCACCTTAAGTTGAAGTAAATCAATACTTTTTTCCAGTAAAGTAATGGTGTAATTCCATTATTCCATGGTGTAATGGAAACACTTGCCCGGCAAGAAGGAGATCCAGGTTCGAGTTCTGGCTGGGACAGATAGATTTTTTATTTCTATTCCCTCTCTATTATGGAGGGCGCTGATAACCTCAGCAGTTGAGCGCCGTAAATCCCCTATAAACAACAAAACAATTGTTTAAAATTTTCGTGGGATAACAAACCACAACTAAATTATTATTTATAAAGTACTACATTTAGTTCAATTATTAATAGAACCATCCTGTAAATAGATGTTTTTAAATCATTATAATTATTTTTTACAGTATATTAAGAATACCCAATATTTTTCTTCATTATAAGAAAAATTAACAAATAATGAAAATACACAAGAGGAGAGAAAGTGGCCAGTAACACCACTTTTAAATTAAATAGAATCAATCTTCCCAGGTTCCTTGGTTTAAGTCTGCCGGGAGGGTTGTAGGGATTGCAGTTTGAGAAAAGGGCCTGTGCAAGTGGGTTTAGGTGGGTGTTATGAAAGTTGGCTGTGGAAACGGGAGGACCAGTAGTAAGTGAGGTCTTGGACTCAAGGGATATTAAATTTATGGTGAAGGGAAGAGTTAAATATAGAATAGGGGGCATTTGCGACTGATCAGATTTTATATTGAAAGGTTTGTAATATTTTGATTTTGGAAAGCTTAGCAGCACACCAGAACTCTACACCGTACGTCTATATTGGTTGTAGGATAAAATTTAAATGTCTGTGTGATAAGACAATAAAAATGTTGATTCATTTTGATGAAAACGTCATTATCTCGATATGTTTACCGATAATATTTATTTGTATTTGCCTTCTGCTTCTGTTAATGTTTATATATTGAACTATTCAAAAACATGAATCAACAGTGGTAGAATATTCGTGTGACAAGTGACCAAATATCTTCATAAGCTCCAGTCGCAATGACTCTCACACATTTCCTTGCTAAATTGTCGAAATGTGAAATATGGCGTCTGTTATTGTAGCTGTTGGCGATTTAATCGGTCAAGCAAACAAACTGTGTTACATCAGATGCCGATATCGAATTGATAATACTGTAAATATTAGCGGAGGACGCCTGCGAACCTAGGCAATCAAACCAGTAGCTCTTAGCGCGTCCTCGACCAGCCATATGTGCCTGGTAGCTTATTATTATTTATTATCAAGAATATTTATTTATTTATTCTGAGGTGGGTTGTATTTTTAGAGAATGATTTTAATAAGTTTAATTCATTAATAATTTTATTATTTTTAAATGCTTAACAAACATCCTGATGATGTTAATTATGATAATTTTATGTAATTATAGAGGCAGGCTCCAATCAAATATGGATGTCATAAATAGGTACTTCTCTGTTTTAATGCAACACAATCATAATAAGCTGTCACTTTATTCTAGTGTCTTTAGTTGTTCTTCTTACCTCCCGTACAGGAGTGAAAAAATCACAGGTTTCATCGATTTTTCTCTCAAAATGCCGCTTGGTTTGAACAGTTGATAGGTGATAACACAGACCGCTGTTATCACAGGCGAGCTGCTATAGCTGAACTGAACCACTCTCATTATACACTCTTATAGAAAGGTAGTGTTGTGTCAACACCAGCCATATTAGTTGTTTCTGATATAACATACGGACATGTAGGGCTGAATGTTCCTCTGATGGAGGATTGAAATTTTCGTGGAATCCCTTCTTAACAGTTCAATGACGTATTTTATCAATAGTCAGTTGTTAAAAATCTTATCTCATAACAAAAGATATCTATTAATTACATATTTGATTTTTGTTTAAAGTATAAGCTAATATACTTAGCCTCACCTTCCTCTTGACTCATTTCATCCATTTTCAAACTCATCTATCAGTTTGCAAAAAATAATTTTAAACCTGTATTTGGTTTAATTATTCTACAAATTGTGTTTGTACACTGATATATATATATATATATATATATATATATATATATATATATATATATATATAGAGAGAGAGAGAGAGAGAGAGAGAGATGAGGATGTTAACAGTAAGGGGATAGCTTGAGCTGAAAATGCATACATTTCAGTAGATGTTAAGTTATTTAGATAGTTGTGGGAGGTAGTTTCGAGGAGAAAAAAAAGACTCATTTTTAAATTGTATTTTTTTGAATCTATCTTTACTGAACCTCAATAAACTAACATTTACCAATAATCTCTACGGTTAAAAACTATTCATTTTCTTCAGCACTGAACTGATTTTTATGAAAAGCGATAAGGATTGTATATGTCACTGGAAGGCACGTCATTTCATCTTGGTTTCATCTAGCATGTCTTAGACGCATAAATTAATTTAAATATAATTTATTTCATTAAAAAAACAAAAACAAAACTTAAAATTGCTTTAAATTCATAATAGTGACAAGTATCCACCTCGGGATTCTGTTATATTACAAATATTACAAATGCTACATTTTTCATCATCATATTTTTCTTCTTATCACCATCATTTGTACCTAAAAAATATGATTTTGATAATTGGTCTCCGTTATGAAACAGCGTTATTTTTAAAAATTTTGAAATGAATTTTTTTTAATGGCGTGTCAAACTTTGGTCATTTTAAATTTAATTACTTTTAAATACTATATAAGTCTTAGAAGATTTTCTTCTTTTCAGGGAACAATTTGTTTCTTTTTTTTTTGGTTTTAAGAATATTTGTAACTAAATTAATATTTAAAATTTAATTTAAATAATATTTCACCTTTTTACTTCCAAAAAGTTAATATTAAGTATGGGTTTATGTGAAGTAGAAGTTTTATTAGAGGGAAATTTGTTATTTTTCCTGATTATTTTATGAAATAATTTTTAAGAATAAGAATTAGCAGAAATTAAATTTCTTAAATTAACTTTAATCTATACCAAATTTGTGTAAACTAATAATTCTTCTACATTTGAAAAAAAAAAAAATCCGATAAGCTGTTTGAAAGGCTTTTACCTCCCGCCGTAGTCGAACAAAGACTCAGGTATTTTTAGTGGGAGTCCTACTGCCAAAATATTAACAACTGTGCATACAAGGCTATTTCTGACCTGTCAGAGCTAGAAAATGTGAGGCTCGGCCCCGCCTATCAAGCGATACCTTTCTGACGTAGCCTGCGCGATAAGAACCTCCCTATCTGCTGACGTCACGGACCAAAGAAAGGTGTCCTCCATCATACAAGGATGCTCTCCGAGGCCGTGACTGAGACCTCTATGCTCTTAGCTGAGGACGTGGTGTTAATCTTACTCTTATTACGTATTACTTTCATACTCACAGCCAGCAGTCAAAATAATCGATATAGAGTTTTCATAATTTTGGCGCGCCTTGATTTTTAGCGCAATCCTATTAGGATTGTTCTTATGACGGTTTAAAAAAAAAACATTTTCGATATTTTCTTCAATCTAATAGTTATTAATTAATTTACCGTTTCTTCTTCCGGGTTGGACCGTGACAAATTGGTATTAATTGCCGATTTTGACACATTCCAACCCGGAAGAAGAAACGGTGAATACTTCTGACGACCGTCGAAGCCTACGTGAACATTAATTAATTAGCCATATAGATTTTAAATGCTTAAAAATTTAATGAGCAGAATCGGACCAGTAGGAATAGGGGCTGAAACGATAGGGAAAGTTTAAATACTTTAAATTTTACGATGCTAAAGGGGTTCGCTTAATTTTTTCGTAAAGTCCTTCTTTTTTTTTTATCATTTATTTTATAGCATCGTATTTACTATTTATTTTAACAGTTATTTTTTTCAGAAAGTTAGTATTATTTATAATAGAAAGCCAGGATTTTAAAGTAATCTTAATATTTTATGCGATATTTAGAACTTCATAATATTTTCACATTTTTAATAATGGTTTTAATTCAGTTCATTCACAATGCTTTATTGATTCAAGTGAAATAACTATTCACCTGGTATTACCCACATGTAGTGAATTTAATTTATATTCCATATATTAGAAAAGGAACTGAAATAGCATTAAATATCAGTCGATTCTTTTCAACCAACAGGATTATATCTCACTCAATACTGTCAAATGACATTAACCAGTAGAGTTTTGTTTGGAACAGACAATCACATTTTTATTATTTCTTTCCTAAAAATGCATCTTTGAATCCTCATAAAAGGCCTTACTAATTTAAATCCGGAGGAGAATTACTATTAACTTTAAGTTATAATTAATTTTATTACTATAGAGAAGGTTCAGTTTATCTTAGGTAAATACATTTCCCCTACTCTGCCGAATAAATATGTATTAATAGCCGAGCGATTTAATGATACAGGATCAAGATCAAATATAAACTGACTGATAAAGCCTTATTATGAAAATATGTATATTTTAATATATATANCAACTTCAATCGTTTCTGTAAAATAGATGAATTACTAAAATATATGTGAAGCACTCAGGGAAAATCATTGTACAGTAACATGCACTGAAACCATTGATTTTATTTACTAATAATGAATGCTGTAAGATAATTAGAAATGAATATCTCTCTCCCTCACTCTGTCTCTCTCTCTCTCTCTCTCTCTCTCTCTTTCTCTCTCACTCTCACCCCTCTCCCTCACTTGCACGAATTTCCTGAAAATGACATGCGGGTTCAGTATTTTTATTTTATTGTAAGCACTTATATATTGTTTAAGATGCAAGAATGTAATCAACGAATTTCCTAAAATAGCGTGTTTAGTAGGATTAGGATTAGGATCAGGTTATAGGGCGATCAACATCATGATTATTACGCCCTGACTGTTGGGTTAATTACATTTTTTCATACATGCCTGTTTCTCTTAAAATGCACATAAGTTTGCCTACATTGGATTCATGGTTTGCCAGGGATGCCGACAGTTGTCTTGGGAGGTTTTTGCATGTAAATAGATTAGTGTAATATGGGCATTCCTCGATGAAATGTTGAACGCTCATTTGAGAGCTATATTTAGGGCATATTTGCTATTGATCTTTAGTGATTAGATGCATGTGGGTAAGATTGGTGTTCCTGATTACAATATATCGCAGCCGCTAGTGTTTCATTTTCTATATATACTTTATTATATATATAAAACTAAACTTCAACTTCATTCCCAAATATCTTCTATATTCCGATGATTTTGAATTTTCATGTAACTATATTCCACTGAATAAAAAACTACACGTATATATGCGTTGTGAACGTAAGATATCTTCTGTGTTAGTCCTCATTCAATCGATACAGTGTATTTATAACTAAATCCAAGGAGGTACATTTCGATGACTCGTTTTCGAACGTCATCACACACCGAAGTACTTCGGACCGCTTCTCGTTCCACCGTCTCATACAACAAAGCTGGTGGGGCTTTTAGTCAGCCTTGATTCCAACACTGTACAGACCGCCACCTTACAACATCTCATACAAATAAATGATAAATTTGTTCGGAATCATACCAATATTCCGCAAATTTTTCGCGGGGAAATTAAGCTAATACTATACCAGAAGTTTAGAACATTTCAGCGGAAATACATATCAAAGAAACTGAATGTATGCTCCGTTCAAAATTATATAATATTTATCAATGTAACAATACAGTTGTAAAATAAATTCCATTGGATTGAGGTTCCATGTGCAGTGTTTCGATTTAGAAAATTCTTTTTCACGCTGTCTTGTCATTCCTTTGTAAAAATGGCAATTAAAAAAAAAAATCAAAATTCAATGATTTTATTTTGTAAATTACTTAACTCCGCTCTGTCAAGAGTCAATGGAGTCTAGAGTGTTTTGAAAACTTTCCCATGAAAGCAGAAGTTCAGGACAAGTATGAGCGGGAAAGGCCATTGAAATTATCAGAAAATAATGTATTATATATATTATAGCTTTTACCTCCCGCCGT
>KZ807370.1:302473-312582 GCA_000696205.2 Oncopeltus fasciatus | reverse complement strand
CTAGCTGGAGATAGCCATTATATATATATATCGTAATCCCTTAAATGTGGTAATCTCTTACGTTTCTGTTCATAAAACCTTCAAAGAAAAGTTCGAAGCTATTTCGTAAATACATCTTAAGATATTTTGAAATGTGAACCTACCTCAAGAAAAATAGAGAAGGAGAAGAAAACGAATTTGAACTAATAAAAAATGATTACAGAATTAAAACGATTAATTAAATAATAGAATAATTATAGATTCAAATTTTTTCAACGTTTTCAACAAAATAACGTTGTGATCAAGTAATAGTTGCCTACATATGTACTTGGAAGATAATTAATTTATCTAATTTCCCTTTATTGATATTTTACAAAAAAAAATTATTTTGTATTATAATAATATTTTAATAAGTTTGTAAATTAATAAGTCATGAAATTATTTTTTAAAAATTCAATTTATAATAGCTTAATCACCTAAATGAAGCGTCAAGAAAACATAAGATATGTCAAGAAAGTTTGTACTTATATAATGTCAATTTAATAATAACAAACTACGTAGTAGTCGATGGGCTGATGAAAACACAGAAGGCATAAAATATTTGATAACATTAAATGAAGAATTGAAGTTCATCTTCCATAACTCATTAATTTGGTCAAACAGTATTCCACGAACTGTAAAATGAAATTTATTTCAGACTCATTGTGAGAGATAGAAGAGCTCTATATATTATTATGACTGATATATAAGAGATAAAAAAGTTATTTATACTATCATGAGTAATATTCCTATGACGCTTAAAAACGTGCCTTGTAAATTCATTTTATTCACGTCACCAACATTTTATGAAGAAAACATGTCGGCCAGAAATATTAAAGTAGATGACTGTTATCTACTAAAATAAAATATACTAACGAATCTATTCATGTACAATAAAAAATTTAAAATTCAGATATAATTTGATACATTTGGTTCCTTTTAAATTAGGGATTGAAGCGGAATTTTAAAAATTGTACTCTTTGAAGAACTAGTATGTAATAAATGTGAAGTTATAAATTTTTATAAGCAATACAAAATGAATAAATATTTGTCTTTATGTATTTAGTTGCTAGTTTCTGAAAAAAAATATAGTAGTGGCTAAAAATATATTCTAGTTGATAATAATCTGGTTTATAATTTTCTTTATGCAGAGAAAGCTATACTATTCAATGATATTATTGTTTGAATTAATAATTACAACTTTGTTCAAATGATGATAAATTCAAATTCCTCAAATAGTAGTAAATGATAAGATAATTATTTTTGTGAAAAAGTTATTCCCTCAATTCAATCTACATCAAATAAAGATACTATTGTTTATTTTATATTAACAATAATAATTAAACTAATCAATAATACATGTTTTCCTTAATAAAATATGTGGGTCATGTTATACTCGAAGAAGCTAGCATAGTGAGCTATTTATTAGACTCTCGATCTATCTGATATTTTTTTCTTTAAATAATGAAATTAATTTTGGTATGTAATTCCACGCAAAATTTTCTACACGAATTCACAGGGAGGCAGAAAAAAAATATCTTACTATCTCTCTGGAGAGTGTAATAAATAGCTGAAAATGTTAGCTCCTTCCAGTATAAGACGTATGTGGTCTTACTTGGGGGTTTAGACTCGGAGTAAAGTGCGAGGAGCTGGACAGTTTATCTGATCTGCCTTGGTGGAATGGACGTCAGCGCTCCTACCCGGAAAGTAGGAGACCCGGATTCGATTCCTGTCGGAGGAAGTAAGATTTTTTTTCTCGCCCCCCGTGCATTTCTTGTAGAACATTTAGTGTGGGATTACATACTACAATTAACTTCATTATTTATATAAATTTTATTATCATTTTTGTCATTATCTTAACTTTTCCTATCGTGGGGTGTTTTACTTCTAGTATGATGTCAATGCCACCTATTAAACTAGGATGTTTATCAGTCACGTTTTAAAAGTCCTAGAATATTTACAATTTGTAGTGCAAGGGAACAAAAAAAAATCTAACTTTCAGAACTCGAATCTGGATCTCCTGCTATCCGGGCCGGTGCGTTTCCATTTACGCTACCGCATGTCTGATGAGTTATTAAATTCTCCACACTAGTGTCGAGAGTCTAACCTCCGAGGCCGACGAATATATCGTCTTATGCTCGGAGGAGCTGACATTGTCAAGCTGTTTAAATGACTCTCGTTNGGGGACATAATCTGTAAATAAATTGAGAGTGGTGTCATTGGTCACCTTCTCTCCTCATGTGATTGATATTGTATGTCATTTTTTTTCTCTAATTCATCGTGGTGATCAAATTACAAAATGTTTTAATTTAACAGAAAGTAATAAATAAATAAAAGTTAAAAAAAAAAATTATATAGTAAAGACTCATGAATTATTGAGTATTCTGTATTGGAATATTTAATAGACTAGCTCACTCTTTCAATTCAATCTTCATTTGTTTTGATGATTTAATTTTTGATGAGTTTCGGAGAAGCATAACATCACAAATGATTGGTCATTGATAAATTAAGAAAATACTATTAGAGAATTTGCTTAGGTTCGGTCAAAGTTGACAAAAAACAATACAATATAAAAAAAAATGAATTTTTATTATCTGCTACGTTTTGGCTTACATTGTAAGCTAACTTCAGGGCTCTCGTTAAGGTGAGAGAAGACTTCTTGCCACCTGAATCAAATGTTCATAACTGGGCGAGTCGGCAGATAATAAAAAATACTCTTTTTAAAAATTGTATTATTTTTGTATACCCAAAAAATTTTCAGGGTCAAAATCCCTCCTTTTAAAATTAAGAAATCACGCTTTATTGAAAAGGCAATAAATATGCTTAGAAAATTCTTTTCATTTTGATTGGATAAATTTAATTCGGTATTAGAACTACTTACATATAGCTTTTGAAGTGATTAATTAATTGTTAAATCAAATTGAATAGAAATATAAAATATTGTTTTACGAATGTTTATTAAAAAAATACTATGGCATCAATAAAAGTAAAATGTCATTTTCGACCGTTTATATTTTATTAAAATTTTTCCTATAGAATTAACTCATTAAGGAAAGTATTTAAAATGTAACTAGAAGAATTGGCGCCATCTTGTTCTGTCGGAATCACACAACGGGCATTGGAAATATTTTTAATTTACCGAATTTCGCTTTTAAAAACTATTTCTAAACAAAGCGATAAAGAAACAAAAAAAAACAACAATAACAAAAAACAAAACAGGATGGTTGGCAGCCATGTTTACAGTGGTGATTGACAAAGAGCTTTAGCTTGAAAATATGTTGGAAGGGGGGTGGGTTTATACACCACCTGATTGGACACAAATTGACCACGTCCCGATCAACTAGGACGCGCTAATATTTGCCTGCAAGAGGGGCTTGATTGAAAGTAATTTTTTTTTGTTTTTAATCAAAGCACAAGAGATGGTAGACAGCCATTTATTCTTTCTTTTCTCTGTTAAACAATTACCTTTTGGTAAGCAATCACTTCGGAGCATGAATAGCTTTCAATATCACCATTAGAATCATTAAAAACACAACTTTAAACATACACTTTGATTATTATGCTATTAAACAGTTTCAGTCACAAACATTCTCAATCTACCACTAAGTAGATGTTTTTGTTGGGGTTCGGTCAAGGGATATCCAAAAAATACAATTTAAAAAATGTTTATTTTTTAATTATCTGCCAACGTTTTGGCATGCATTGTAAGCCATCTGCAGAGCTGTAGAAATACAATGTCATGAGTATACAATAATAATTGATATATATAATTTTTCTTCAGGACTCTCTTCAGGAATCTCTTCACTCCTCACCGACAAAGGGCGAGAGATCCCCGAAAATTTTGCTTCTTGTGATTTTTCTTTTGGGGTCTGCACTCTCTATCCCACCTGTTCTTGATTGCTCTCTAAATATAATATATATATAACTCAAATGTAAAATAATTAAATAGATGGAGTAGGGAAAAATTGCCAATATAAGACAATGTAGATACTTAGTGACAGAATTAAATGAGCATTATCAAAGTTAATTAATGAGAGGGAATAGAATATAAAAATCTATCTGTCCCAGCCAGGAATCGAACCTGGATCTCCTGCTATCCGGGCCGGTGCATTTACCAGTTATGCTACCAGGACAAGTTTAAAATTTACGTGGGATAAAAACCACAACCAAATAAAATATTTTCAAAGTAGTTATGTTTATTAAGCGAGGCAGCGAACATAACTTCTTTGATAAATAGAAAGCTAGTAATTAGTTGTTTTTTGGGGAGTTTAGTCAAGGTAGATCCATAAAAATACAAATTTAAAAAAATGTGTATTTTTTAAATTATCTGCCGACGTTTCGGCTTATATTGCAAGCCTTCTTCAGGGCAATCATGAAGGCGAAAGGGGACGTCGTGTCACCAAGATTCCATTTTCATGAATACCTTTCTTTGGATCTACCTTCACCGAACCCCAACAAAACACATCCAATAATACCTACGGTAAATAAAAAAAACTCTGCATTTGAACAAAAAAAAACTCTCTATTTGAAAATAGAACGTTAATATCTTTTTGCAGCTATAGCGTTGTTCTAACTCCAAGGAGCTAGAGTCAACTGCTCTTTGTGATGCACGTTGATTGGAATATGGGTTCATTCAATAAGCTCCTTAAATGTGAGATTTACGAGTTGTCCTTCAGATTTGTTGCGTTCCGCTTCAGAAATTCCTGCGTTTCTTATATTGATTTGAAAACAGCTCCGAAGAGTGGGCAATACACTATATGTACTTATCTACGAATCACATAGATTTATGGGGGGGGGGGGAGATATCAACAAGTTACGAGTAAGAGCCAATAGCTCAGTGGATAGTTTTCTTTGAGGACCTAGCCACTCAACCCAGTTGTAGCCAGACACAATGGCGATCCTTCTCTATGTTAGCTCATCTCGGTAGATCTCGGTAGGTCCGTTCTTCCTATCTGAGTGAAGGCAATCTCGTTCTGTATGTGTGTATTTATAACAGAATGTCTGAAGAGTTCGAGCCAAACATTTGTCTTAGAGATAAGGAATAAGTACTCGGCAATTTTCAATCTGATATTACACTTGTAGTGCACCAGCAATTTATATATATAGCACTCTTTCAATAAAGGTGGCGTCAATTAGATACAGTGGTGTATTATTAGAACTAAATCTTAGTTATTTGTGAACTCTTTTTATAAAATCCTTAACTTTAAATCACTTTTATTCACACGAAATTTTCGATGTAAGGATTTGATTTTAAGACGGTTTGAAGAAACCAAAGAGAAAATCTACTAGAACTCTGAAAATTGATTCCATATATCTTTAATCACATTTATTACTTTCTTTTGTTATATTTATTTTTATATATTTTAATGAATCATAGATAAAAAAAAATTAGAAAAAAGAAATAAATAAACCACTGTCGATCGTAGTTCTAGTAGATTTGAAATGTCAAATGATTAAATTTGACAAAATCAAACTTTCAAGCTGGTTTGACTAACTAGGAAAAAAAGTTATGTCCCTGTGCCTTGCTGTAGGGCAAATGGAAGGGAAGAATTGTAGGAAATATGGTAAACCCTCCTAACTTATTATAAAACAAGTAATGTAAATAAATAAGTAATATAAAATGTAAGAATATTACAATTTAAACGTTTTACACTTACGGATTTTTTCAATTTGACTATTATGGATAGTTGAACTGTTTTGTAGCGAATTTCGAAGGAATGTAGTTATTAAGGGGGTTCATTTTTGAAAAATTTGATTTATTTGTAAATATTTTCGATATTTTCTCCAATTGCACCTACTAGGCTAATATATATATATATATATATATATATATATATATATATATATATATATNTATATATATATTAATGAATTATGAACGAGCCAAACATTTTTACACGTAAAACAGGTTAAATCAAGAATTCAAAGTTATTTTGGTAGATTTAGAACCACCGGGTGTTGAAAAGGAGTAGAAGCACTTGTTTTATATTTTAGCAGATTTCCATAAGGAAAAAAAGTTTTTTTGTTCTCACCGAAACGCATTTTTTTAAAAATTTCATTCCTTTGATTTTTTATTGATACTGCAAAGGAAAAGTGAAAAAAAAAAACAAAAAACAAAAACAAAAAAAAAACAACTGCATGTAGGCTTTCCATTGTATTTACATTTAGTTTATGGAAATCAAATAAGAAGGAGTGGAGAGTGGTGTGTAAAGTGATCAAAATGTATAGTCGTCATATTTACATTATATTAAATTTTACAAAAAAAATAAAAAAACTTCCTTGTTAAGGTAAATTTATATGTCTTCACAAAGTTTGAGCGCATCCTCCCCCCTCCCCACCTTTCAACTTTCTTTTCGAACATTTCAAATCTCACCTTTTGCTCTCTATCTGACATGTAAGAACAAAATTGTCATTAATATAATTTATGTTCATTTTGGTGAAACATGGGAAGTTTGCTTAGTTACTGTGTGACGTTTTGTGCATCAATCTATTTTCCTTAATATTAGATGCTTTTTGTTGGGGTTCGGTCAAGGTAGATCTAAAAAAAAAAAAAAAAAATTAATACATTTTTAAAAAGGTTTATTTTTAAAAAAAATTATCTGCTGACGTTTCGGCTTACTTGTTAAGCCATCTTCAGGGCTATCATGAAGGCGCGAGGGGACCTCTTGTCTCTAATTTCACATTTCCATGACAATTGAAATTGTCATTCGCAAATTGAAATTCACCTTTCAGTCATGGAAATGTGAGCTTAGGAACAGGACGCCCCCTCTCGTCTTCATGATAGCCCTGAAGATGCCTCACAATGTAAGCCGAAACGTTGGCAGATAATTTTGAAAAAATACACATTTTTAAATTGTATTTTTTAAATCTAACTTGACCGAACCCCAACAAAAAGAACATTTACTTATAATCTCTACTGCAAAACTTTCCATTTGAATTTATTTTTAAAATTTCTTGCTCCAATTTCAAATGGACCAAAATATCAGCTTTACATATTTAATCGAACCTCCTTAAGATAATCTAGAATAGGAAACATTTTCCATAGTTACGATATGTTACCAAAATGATAGACTGATAGTTAATAACTTAGTGATAAAGACTCATTTTTAACAAACTCCAATATTACAACTATTAATATGTTGAATGGTCAAGGTAGATCCAAAAAACACAAATTTAAAAAATATATTTTTCAATAAAGGATTATCTGCCAACGTTTCGGCTTACATTGTAAGCCATCATCAGGGCTGTAGAAATACAATGTCATGAGTATACAATAATAATTGAAATTAATATAATAAAGAGAATTGCAATAATATAATCTGATATAAAGAGTATGAATGTAGAACTATGTAAGAAAATTTAAAGTTTATGAAAAAAAATTTGAAAAAGAACCAATTTGAAAAAAAAACATGCAAACAAACAGCTTATTGACAAGAAAAAAATTGAAATATCATTAAAGCAGTAATTTGCCACACCTACCTATCATGAAGATGAGAGAGGACGTCCTGTCCCTAAGTTCACATTTCCATGACTAAAATATAAATTTTACTTTTACACAAAGTGAGAGGTAAAAGTGGTGGGGGGAGCAGGTACAAGGCGAAAGGTACATGTACATTTTGAGAGAAACAGGCATATATGAAAAAAATGTAATTAACCCAACAGTCAGGGCGTAATAACCATGATGTCGATCGCCCTATAACCTAATCCTAATCCTAATCCTACTCCTTTAGTAAAACACACATAGTATTCTTGAGAAATGTATAGTAGATTTTATCGAATGTTAAATTGATCTAAAAGGAATACTTATTGTTTAGGCAAGCACCTTAGATTTTACAATCCCTTAAACAGATAGAGAGGTTTTAAGAATTTACAAACTTTCTTCTCTTAAAAATTTTTTTTATTTTTTTTTCGAAGGGTTGTTTTTAATGTAGAACATTTCACAAGCGAAGACTGGTCACGTAAGAGTTGTAATAACTTTCTTCCCATGGCTTCTACTAATCCCGTCTCTACATTGGGCGATACTGGTCTCATTTGTATGAAAACATTATACTGAAGTTTCCACATCTGGCATAATATGATCTTGGCATGTTTTCGACGCAGGACTCAAGTACAGTGTATCTTTCAAAGATAGCTCTAACTTTCCGGGCGGGTGCGCTAACAAAAAAAAAAAAAAGTTGAGGATCCAGGTTCGATTCCCGGCTGAGGTAGTGAGTTTTTTTTTTCTGTCTCCCGGTACGATTTAAATTAATAATAAATGTGGGTTTACTTTTCCACAAATATCATCATAATTTACGAGTAAATTGATTTCAATTTTTATATTTTTCCGTCGCATTTTATTATAAAAGTGGAATTGCTTTTAAGATAAGCATGAGGGAATAAATAAAGCTGAAATACTCCATGGCAGTATAAATATTTCTGGAAACTTAGGAAATATGTTTACTTTACGCTTTATTGACATATGAACTAAATTATTATCACCACAAAGAAATAAATTTCATGACCAATGTCATTTGTGGACGATGAGATGGTTTTCCTAATATTAATGTAACCTTTACAAGGCATGTACAATGTCTGTCTCTTACAAAGATAGCTCTCTCTTGAACATAGAAGCTCATGATATCGTTGTGTCAGGTCTTATGAATGTATTTTTTCACTTTTGCGCGCTGCATTTTTCATAATTTGTTCAGTGAATTAATTTGAGTTTTATATTATTTATTATATACAAATAAAATTTATTTTATCGGCTAAATCAGAGTTTTTCCTGGACCACTGATAGGCCTCCTCATTCTGAGTGTTGATGAGCGATTCCGGTCTAAGGAAGGAGCCCCCCCCCCCCAAATACTTGAAATGCCTCGAGTATTGCCTTCGATCTTCCTCCACTACAAGATCCGTTCCTCTTGAGCGGTTCCTATTCACCTGAAGCTCACAGTTCTTGGTCAACCTATCCTGCGTGTGTTTGCTATCCTTTAGAGCATTGTGTTCTCGCTGAGACACTGTAATTATGGCATAAGTTCTGCTTTTATCTCTCATATCAGTGGCCTAATATATAAATAAACCCTACGTAATCATTTACACTATTAGGTAAATAATCTAAAGGGTTATTATGACTACCAATGAATATAGAACTATCATACCTTCTATTTTCCGTCTTCATTGGTTGGAGCCAACGTAGGATGGTTTGCAGAAACCAATGAAGACGGATAATAGTAGGTATGATTTACACTATTAATTATGTATTGGTGTTTGATACATTTAGTGTAAACTGCCTATCTAAAAAAAAAATAAAAGGACGCTTATAAAGTTAATAGTGTAGTACCAGATAATGATGGGTATTAAAATGTGACTATTGTTCTAATAATAAATTATTATTGGAAATTATTAGAAGAGCATATGATTGAAAACGAAATTGATTATTTATCTGAATAATTTTATTTTGATAAGTCGTTTAAATTTCGATTACGTGTCAGGGGGAAGCGTATATGAACCCAGCTAGGCACGAAATGGGGTTCGTATCTAAATGTGGCTGGTCGAGAAAGATATTTGTCTGGTGTAGCCATTCGGAATCGATTATTTAAATGACAGGCGAGTTATCAGTGCAAACAACATTGGGAGTCGAGTGGCCCAGCCATTTAGCTCCAGAAACAGCTGCCGCTAGATATCGATCGATAAGCTGTTGAGGCATTGACGATACATGTGAAATGATAAGGGTTGCACCTTGAAGCTACACCACCAACATGTGCGCATTGCGCAAATTGTACAATGGCTGAGAGGCAAATTTTCGACAACGCTGTTTTGGTTATCGATATACGATAAATCAGCTTTCGTATTGTTCTCTTCAAAAAATTGCTTCATCTTCTATGAGTCTAACACATAACTTTCCAGAAACATGTTTTAGTGAATTTCTAAAAAATGTATCTCTTGAGATTGTTCTCAAGAATATTATTTGAAAATTTTATCGACATTTTTTCTGAAACTGCCTACTAGACACCAAAAATGATTACTAAATTTTAATTTCACTAACATTAAAATTTAGTAATGATTTATGTATATGTATATATATATATATAACCTTCATTTATATATTACATTCT
>KZ807370.1:292090-302262 GCA_000696205.2 Oncopeltus fasciatus | reverse complement strand
TATAAAACTAGCATATATATATATTTATGGGAATATATTGAAAATGTAAATATGACTGTTGCTTCGGTCATCCTCCTATAAAAGTCTAATTTTTATTTTTTTAATTTTTTTGGCAAGTCAACTTCTAGAGACATTATTGATTACGGGAGAGAATAGAGAAATACAGATTCGTAAATCGATTAGAAGTGAAAAGGAAAAACAATATATATATATATTTCTCTTCACTTCTACTCGATTTACGAATCTGTATTTCAAAATATATTCTAAATCTTACATTTTAGATTTTTATTGTAAATTCTTAATCTATTATTTGTTCGTTGATGTTGAATAATGTAGAGGGATAGTTTATGAATATTAAGTATTCAATAGTTTGTAGTTAGTTAGCTGTTTGAGTTATAAAAAAAACATCATGAATTAAATTTTCTATAATTTATGATCTGCTACACTTTTACCAATGGTGCACCATACGTATGCAATTTGGGGCTTGTGTTAATCGAAAAAATCTGTCCGGGTCACAAAATCCTGACACTGCGGGTTTGAGTTCCGCTTTCAGGAATTCCCTTAAAATTCCTTCTTTTCTGAATTTATTTTTTTCGATAAGCTGATATCGGCAAGTGATAAAATTTACAACATTACTGCTCCATAACTACAGAAACATAATCCTATAATTTTTTTTTTAAATCCGTTTTTTGAGATCACCCATGGTAAAAACAAAAACTAATACACGGTTGTACAGGAGACACCTATCTTTCAAGAAAAACTGAATGCCTATCAAAGTTTTCTTATAAGGATACTTATGCAATCTCTTCCTAAACGTTTATATATAATATCAGTGTATTGTACACTGTATGAATAATATGTATTGTGAATATTCATCATGAGTAGCATGAATGCAAGAATAATATAAGCCACGAATAGCAAAACATTCAGAACAATAATTCCTTAAAGTGAAATTTTATTCAGAAGTCTCATGTAAAATTTAAATTTCTTATTTTTGAACTATTCTTGCATAAATTATATAATCTTTGTAATAATCTCTCGAAATAGACCTCTTTACAAAGAAGAACAATAGGTACTCTTAACATATAATTGCAAATAATTTTACTGATCTCTTAGATTGTTTTTATTGTCTTAGCATTCCCACTATAGTTTTTCTTTTTTTTGTTAGCTCAGTGAATTCATACATATGCATGTAAATTGGTTTATATAATTTATGAAATCCTAAATTATAAATAATAAAAATTGCAATGGAAAATTGAACTTACAGCTTGAACTAACTGTTTCATAATGATTCAGATGAAATATCGCTTTGATAGTAAAGACATTGAGAGTGGTGTCATTGGTCACCTTCTCTCCTCATGTGATTGATATTGTATGTCATTTTTTTTCTCTAATTCATCGTGGTGATCAAATTACAAAATGTTTTAATTTAACAGAAAGTAATAAATAAATAAAAGTTAAAAAAAAAAATTATATAGTAAAGACTCATGAATTATTGAGTATTCTGTATTGGAATATTTAATAGACTAGCTCACTCTTTCAATTCAATCTTCATTTGTTTTGATGATTTAATTTTTGATGAGTTTCGGAGAAGCATAACATCACAAATGATTGGTCATTGATAAATTAAGAAAATACTATTAGAGAATTTGCTTAGGTTCGGTCAAAGTTGACAAAAAACAATACAATATAAAAAAAAATGAATTTTTATTATCTGCTACGTTTTGGCTTACATTGTAAGCTAACTTCAGGGCTCTCGTTAAGGTGAGAGAAGACTTCTTGCCACCTGAATCAAATGTTCATAACTGGGCGAGTCGGCAGATAATAAAAAATACTCTTTTTAAAAATTGTATTATTTTTGTATACCCAAAAAATTTTCAGGGTCAAAATCCCTCCTTTTAAAATTAAGAAATCACGCTTTATTGAAAAGGCAATAAATATGCTTAGAAAATTCTTTTCATTTTGATTGGATAAATTTAATTCGGTATTAGAACTACTTACATATAGCTTTTGAAGTGATTAATTAATTGTTAAATCAAATTGAATAGAAATATAAAATATTGTTTTACGAATGTTTATTAAAAAAATACTATGGCATCAATAAAAGTAAAATGTCATTTTCGACCGTTTATATTTTATTAAAATTTTTCCTATAGAATTAACTCATTAAGGAAAGTATTTAAAATGTAACTAGAAGAATTGGCGCCATCTTGTTCTGTCGGAATCACACAACGGGCATTGGAAATATTTTTAATTTACCGAATTTCGCTTTTAAAAACTATTTCTAAACAAAGCGATAAAGAAACAAAAAAAAACAACAATAACAAAAAACAAAACAGGATGGTTGGCAGCCATGTTTACAGTGGTGATTGACAAAGAGCTTTAGCTTGAAAATATGTTGGAAGGGGGGTGGGTTTATACACCACCTGATTGGACACAAATTGACCACGTCCCGATCAACTAGGACGCGCTAATATTTGCCTGCAAGAGGGGCTTGATTGAAAGTAATTTTTTTTTGTTTTTAATCAAAGCACAAGAGATGGTAGACAGCCATTTATTCTTTCTTTTCTCTGTTAAACAATTACCTTTTGGTAAGCAATCACTTCGGAGCATGAATAGCTTTCAATATCACCATTAGAATCATTAAAAACACAACTTTAAACATACACTTTGATTATTATGCTATTAAACAGTTTCAGTCACAAACATTCTCAATCTACCACTAAGTAGATGTTTTTGTTGGGGTTCGGTCAAGGGATATCCAAAAAATACAATTTAAAAAATGTTTATTTTTTAATTATCTGCCAACGTTTTGGCATGCATTGTAAGCCATCTGCAGAGCTGTAGAAATACAATTTCATAAGAAAAAAATATTAAATTATTTATATTATTATTAGATAAAACCATAACTAAAAGTGATGTGATATCAAGTGGTGAGGAAAAAAAAAATTAACAATTATGTAGAAAAATGAATTCCCCACACCTTCTTATCATGAAGACGAGAGGGGACGTCGTGTCACCAGGATCCCATATTCATGACTTAGAGGTAGGGTTTGGAAATTCAGAGAAATTTTTTGAGATGGACAACGTGGGTAGTGGAAAGGTGGGGGGTATGAGGCGGTAAGTACAAAGGGAGAGCGGTCTACTTCAAAAAGGGGTAGTAGAAGAAAATCTGTCTCCCACAGACACACAAACACACACACAAATTACTATGGAAGGAAGAACTATAGCAATTAAGTAATATGGTTCGTGTAGGCTTAATGAGAGAGGAAGCAAAGATCACTGAATAATAAAAATTCCGTCACTCAAGAGCTATGTTAAATAAGCATATTTCAAATTTTTTTATTATTATTATTTTTTTTTATGAATGAGAGTAGATAACTTATAAGATGAGACACACAGATAGCAATAAAGTTTAAAAAGTTTAAGTGTAGGATCACTATTGTTCACCACCACCCTGTTTAAGAGGGAATGGCGAGGAAAACCCACAAAGTTCAGTTACATTTCTTTGTATAGTTTACTCTTTAAAAACTTATATAACACTAAAGTTAGATAAATTAAATTTCCAGTTTTGATACTTTATAAACTTTTTCCTATAAAACTAGCATTAAAATGATGATAGAGGATTATTCTACTGGGTCTTTTTCTAAATACCCCTTCCCATTCATCCATTTTCAGAGTAAATATAATTTATTTAACGTTTTACCACCTAAAGACAGGATTTTTTGTGATCCTTAATTTCGTTAAGAGACTCACACAAACCTCAAAGGTACGCCCTTAAATAATTTTAAGTTACATCCCTTTATATGAATTTTTGTAAAACTCATATCAGGGAAAATTTATTTATTTTTCCAATACATGTTTGAGATTATAAGTTTTTGTAAGTACATTATCCACTGTTCTATTTATTGATTCAGCCATTAATGATTTCATACGATGCTTACAAAAATACTTATTACAATAATAAATAAATAAATGTTCAAAATTACTGTATAAACAATTAGAGCACCAAAATACACGCGTGTGTATGTATACTCACATACTCGTGTGCGTATATCTTTGGGCGTTGGTGTGTACGCGAGTTGTGTGGTTTATATAAATATTGCTAAGTACTGTATTTTCAGCTTATAAAAACGGTAAAGAATTAAACATATTTTTCAGAAGCCGCGTTATGTTAGGAACGTCAAGCGCATTATTTATTTATGAGAAATCCCTTAAAATCCGTAATGAATATATTGTCTATTATTAGAGAATAAAAAGAAAGATGAACTGATGTGCGGATTAAATATTTATGAAATAGCTCAAAATGTTTTGTGACTAATTTGGCGTTAATGAGACTTCATAATTCATGAAATATTTCACACTTACACTTTTCGCTCATTCATATGATTTTGCTGAATTTGTAGTTAATGAAATGTCACAATTCATAAGATTTGTCTTGGTTTTAGTTACATTAACTAAGGCAATTAATATTTTATTTATATGAAAATAAATAAAAAAGCGAGCTCACATTTAATTATACTAAGAGATCACATACTCTAATGTAATTATAACATAAAACCGGTGGTTGGAGACCTAGATAAGATGGCGTGTCTCCTGGCTTTTTAGTTGGGGGTCACCAATCCGGGTAAAAGGATTTCATCCCTTCCGTAAATAACCGTTAACTCCAGAGTGTGTTACGTGGGAGGGTTGGTTACTGCGGCAATGAGATGGAGTACATAGGCCTAGTTGATGAGCCGAAAAACATTACATTACATATCTATCTGTATGCTTCGCTAGCTTAGTTTGAGTGTTTGGAGTTCCTCAAGACACCTGAAGACATGGAAGGTAGCTATATGTATACAAAATGAAACAGTCGCGGCTGCGATTTATAGTGAACAAGAACCGGTGGGATAGAGAGTGCTGTGAAGACACGGAAAGAAAAAAAATCACAATGAGTAAAATTTTTGGGGATTTCTCGCCCTTTGTCAGTGAGGAGTGAAGAGAGACTGGAGTTGGAAGGGAAATGCGATTGGGATTTCCTTATTCCTCCTATTGTTGGCAATTGATGCAAGGTCTTATAGTGGCTTTGAGAATGAGGATATGGATAAATATGTATATAAGTGTGTGTGTATATGTAAGGATGGGTATAAAATTATCTACTTGTCATAATAATTCATCTACAACTCTACACCCCCTTATACACCCCCAGTTCATTCTTAAATATCTCTCATGTAATTGCGAAACTGAAGAGAGCGTACTTAATATTTTATATGTTTCATGTATTGTGGATGTGTAAAATCGGTAAATAATCAAATACATTTTCGAGGGTCTAGCTAGAAGAATATCTCGATTCTTGTTATTTCAGAAAAATCATATATATATTACTTATTAGGTATTTTTGTTTTCCCTTATTTCTTTGGGGATAAGAAGTGTTTATAATATTCGTTTTATTACAACTCCAATCTTTAAAGAATAACAAAATGTTTTGAAGGAGAAACAAATTTAGTAGAAATATGGATAAAATTAATTACTTTTAGTCAAATAAGCGTGAATTTTTCATCACACAGATTTATTATAAGCTCACCTTTCAAAATTTACTCTCAGATCATATTTCAAATTCAGATCTACATATTTAGATTGGATTTGGTTTTAAATTCATTCAAATTTCCATAAAAATGTGAATCTGTTTTATAGCTAATCCAATTGGAAGAATAAAATTTAAAAAAAAAAAGAAGAGTTTGGTTCCAACAAATTTTCCAAAATGTCACTAAAGTTAGTTGAATCGATGGAATTTACAAATAAGTTGATTTTGAAGATTTAAACAGTAATTTAGTTCTCAATAGGAAATGGCAATGTAAAGTCCTCATTGCCGAACAATTTCGTAATATAAATGTACTCTTCACAAGGCATGTACAATGTTTGTCATGACTTCTTTTTTAACTATATGTATTACTCGAAATTTATAGGTGAAATTTATAGACAACGCTCAAACATCTGAGGTTATATTCTTCAAAAAGAAAAAAAAAACATTTTCCTAAATAGTCATAAAAAGATAAGTTCTAGAAAAGCTGGTTATTTTAATGAATCTTTTTGAATTCCATAAAGTTTTTTTTAATGGGAAAAATGTGTATGGAAAGTTGCGTGAGTGACTCACACCGGAATTATAACTAATTACTTGAATAATGACCGACTTTTATAATTATATTAATGTGTTTAGTGGATTAAATTGTGTATTGTGTTACCTTTCAATATGCACCTACCGCACTTATAATAACCTATTGTAATATATACTGTAATATTTGGAATTTCTCTTTGTTGAAATACTTCATTGCCTATTACTATTGTATGGCAGTGTAATGTGTTGTATACTTTTATAACGGAGTTGAATATAATGTTAAAGAAACGTTTAGCTTAGTGAAATATTAGTTATAAAGGGGGGGGGGGGAATCTGAAATAACTAGTATTTTAATTCAAAGTTAATTAAATACAAGAAAAAATGTAAAAAATCTTACTATCTCAGCCGGGAATCGAACAACAGTGCGGCGACTAGAAGAAATAAGATTATTTCTTATAATAAGATACTACCACGTTAATTTTATACAAGAAAAAAACAAAAAATAGAATATATAATGTTACTACCTCAGCTGGGACTCGAACCCGGGATAGATAGCCAGCCTCGGTGGTGTAGAGCTCCCGGCTGAGATAGTAAGATTTTTTATACTATTTTTTATTTTTCTTCTTGTATAAAATTAACGTGGGATTAAATACCACAACCAAAATCAGTATTTCAAAAACTAGCTATTTCAGATTTTCTCTCTCTCCCCTCCTCCCTCTCTCTCTCTCTCTCTCTCTCTCTCTCTCTCTCGCTCTCTCTCTCTCTCTCTATATATATATATATATAGTCTCCAGAGGGAAGTAGAATGAGTTCTGGAATAGGGAAGGGGGACAGGAGCTCACTAACTTCTCGTTTGTAAATCACAACTGACGAAGATTAAACAGACTGTTCCCGACTGAAAGCCACTCGCGAAACCTATTCGTAGCTCGGGAGTAAAACTCTGGGGCGATGCCAAGCATACGACGACCCGCACTCTAGCTTCCATCCGAAATGTTATGTTACGACAGGCCATTACTTCATGGCACTTCTTTTTCTTACATGACGTCATATCCCTGAGTAAAATGACAAGTTACAATGAGGCCTTTCGCGAAGGAGTAGTTTAGCCTGAACAGTTTTCCCACATTCAAATTAAAAACAAAAACCACAGTAAAAAGTGCTTTTTGGTGGGAGGCGAAGGATGAAAAATAAATAACAGTAATTCTTGCAATAATTATTTATTGCCAGATTAGTTTCGCGTTTATTGACGCATTTTTAATAGCTTAAAATATGTTATAATGTATAATAAAATATATTATATCGATTAATCTACGTTAAGATTGAGAAGAAACCCCTCGAGTGAAGTTACAGTAGGATTACAAACAATCAATAGTTATGTATTCTAATTACACAGAACAACAAAGTTTTTGTTTCTGGGTTAAAATTAGCTGATTTTAATGTATTTCCACGTGTTAAAACCGAAAATGACCATAAAAATTATATATTAGCTCTTGTTTTCAAGATATAGTATCATTCTATTATATATATATTGAGTTTTCAACAAATGAAATATTTCATCACCAACAGTTGGTACACATGTTTGTTTACATAACACCCCTCTCATCAGCTGTTCATAAGTAGTAAACATAACCTTTGCGAGTTTGTCAATTGTACGCACGTGGTTGCTATTGAAATTATCGTGTGAAGTTGATTTTTAAATTAATTTAAGTGCTGATCTGAAATGCCTCGAAAGTGTGTGAATTCTGTCGTTAGCTTTTGCTATATATGTGGTGAAATGACATTTAAGGCTCAGAAACGTAAAATGTCACCTATCATTAAGACTGCCTATGAACATTATTTTGGTGTAAAAGTTGGGGACCAAGATAAATCATGGGCTCCTCATATATGTTGTAATTCTTGTTCCGTCATATTGCGAGAGTGGCTGAAAAATAACAAGCGGGCAATGGCTTTTGCAGTACCTATGGTTTGGCGTGAGCCTACCAATCATACAGACGACTCTTATTTCTGCTTAACTACTCCCATTAAGCAAGGTTTATCTATGAAGAAAAGAGGAACGGTGAAATACCCTAATCTCCCATCTGCTCTTCGGCCTGTACCACACTCAGACAATTTGCCAGTCCCTTCTCCATCCCAAAACTATGAAAATTTAGAGGAAAGTGATGAAGTCTGTTTACAAGAAGCAACCCATCCTTCTACATCCTATGACCCTGATTTTGATGTAAGCGATAGGTCTAGTGATCCGCACAGAATTAGTCAAGCAGAGTTAAGTGACCTTATAAGAGATCTTGGCTTGTCTAAGGAAAAGGCTGAGCTGTTAGGGTCAAGACTACAACAGTGGAATCTTCTAAAACATGATGTGAAAATATCTCAGTACAGACAGCGTCAAAAAGATTTGCTTCCTTTTTTTGAGTAAAAAGAAAACCTCGTAGTTTGTTCTGATGTTAATGGTTTGATGGACTGCTTGAATTTGGGTCACACTCCATCTGAATGGAGACTGTTTATACCACAGTATAAAGTATTTGGTAGACTCTTCAAAACTAAGCGTAAAAGCTGTACTTCTGCATAATGGAAATCAGCTACCTTCTATTCCTATAGGTCATGCAGTTCACATGAAGGAAACGTATATAAATATGAAAACACTTCTCCAATCAATCAAATATGAACAACACAAGTGGCAAATCTGTGGTGATCTGAAAGTCATTGCTATACTCCTAGGAATGCAATTAGGGTTCACCAAGTACTGTTGTTTTTTGTGTCTGTGGGACAGTCGGGATAGAAAATCTCACTATAAAAAAGTGAACTGGCCTACACGAGACCTAAACGCTAATGAGAAAAATGTAGTTTACGAGCCTCTTGTAGATCCTAAGGATGTTCTCTTTCCCCCATTACATATTAAGTTGGGACTAATGAAAAACTTTGTGAAGGCGATGGACCAGGAAGGACAAGCTTTTAAGTACTTGAGAGCAAAGTTTCCCAGGTTGAGTGATGCTAAAGTCAAGGAAGGCATCTTTATTGGGCCTCAAATATGTGAAATCGTAAATGATCCTGCTTTTGACATGATTTTAACAGGAAATGAAAAAAGAGCCTGGGAAGCCTTTAAGGGAGTTGTACATGGGTTTTTAGGTAACAAAAGAGATGATAACTTCACAGCATTGGTTAAAGAGCTTCTTCAAGCTTACCACCAACTTGGTTGCAACATGTCTTTAAAAATTCATTTTCTTCACTCACATCTTAATTTCTTCCCACAAAACTGTGGAGCTGTGAGTGACGAACATGGAGAAAGATTCCATCAAGACATTGCCTTAATAGAACAGAGATATCAGGGCCGTTGGAATGAAGCAATGCTTGCAGACTACTGCTGGTCTGTGTGTAGGGATGCTCCAGAAGTGTTTTATAAAAGACAAGCTAAACGACAGCGATCTTACAATACATCGGATTGACTTAATTGAAATTTGGTGGTACAAACCTCTTTTATTTGTCAAAACACTATGAAGAATGTTTTTTTTAATCAATTTTGTACTTAAAATATTCTAAAAGAAACATAACAATATTGTTTTTTGTACTTTCACTTTTCACGTATAGTATAACTACTCTTTAAGATTAAGTGCTGTATATCTCAAAAACCAGAGCTAATAAAAATTTTTCAATGTTATTTTCGTTTTTATCACCCCAAAATTAGTAGAAATAGACTAATTTAGTGTAGGAAACATTCAAAAAATATTTTTTTGTTGTGCAGTGTAATCGATTACCTTAATGTAATTAAATAAATTATAAAATAATGATTTGATCTTACGTCCTGTACAATACAAATGTGATTTAAGGTAAAATAGCTATTGCTACATCTGACTTACCGTAGAGTAAATGTTTTCTATTTATATTTTCTTTCCTTATCGATTACAGATTATATATAAATGAATTGACAAATCCAGAACTAGGTACTACTATGAAATTACTCATTTTATATTAGTGGATCATTCATGTGACCTCACTATCTCGCGGTAAATTAAATAATATATTCGATAAAAAATCTGTTTCACTTCAATATATATATATATATATATATATATATATATATATA
>KZ807370.1:276713-290408 GCA_000696205.2 Oncopeltus fasciatus | reverse complement strand
TATATATATATATTTCGTCTGTATGTTTAAATTTTATTGATAGGAAAAATTAGTTATTAATAAATCTTCACATTTAGTTGTAATTATTCATGATTATATTTAAAAATATTTTATACCTCTGGAGTATAGAGTTCATGCGAGAGAGAGAGAGAGAGAGAGAGAGAGAGAGAGAGAGATTGAATAATGAGCCCATAATGTTTAAAAACTGACGAATAATGACTGATTCACTTATTATTTTAAAAAAATGATTGTTCTTTGTAAGTTTAATGTCATTAAAGATTTTTTGGACCTAATTCATGAACTAATGGATGAAGGCTTGAAACTTATCATTAGTTCTAGTTGGTCTTCAATTCTGAGATTTTTATTATTCTATTTCAAGAGGATTTGAAACTGAGCCTTCAGTCCAATAACAGGTGAAATTTCTAAGGGTACCATACAAATTCAAAGGAAATTAACATCTCAATAATGTGTAACTTCGTGCGGTCGAAATCTGCAATATAATCTCTTTGGCAAGGGGACCGAGCATAGTGCGACAATTTCCCAACACTTTAGTGCAATTTATTTCTCAGCCATTTTGATTATAATAGAGAGCTGTATCTATATGGTAAATTAAAAGTCAAGAAAAGTCTATAAATATTTTTTTTGTGGTATATAATCCCTCGTAAATTTAAACAATTTTTAGTGGAAGGGAACATAATAAAAATATAACTGTCCCAGCTAGGGCTCGAACCTAAATCTCCTGCTACCCGAGCCGGTGCAATTATCATTTATGCTACCAGGACAAGTCTGGTAAGTTATTAAATTCCCCGCACTGGGACAGTTAGATTTTTTATTCTGTTCCCTTGCACTAAAAATTGTCAAGAAAAGTACTGTGTAAGAAACGCTTGTAAGTTATTTTTGTTGATCAGTTATCACTAACTACAATTTGTTTACTGGTAGAATGTTTTTTCATATTTTTTGTACCTGTTTGAAAGCCAGAGATTAAAGAAATAATATCCAAATATACTGTATGTGATAAAAGAAAATATTTGTTTGAGATACAACTTTGTTTTTCTTATTAGATTGTATTAAACTCACAGTATGATGATGCTGAATGTATATGTTTGCATGAAATTTTAAGGATTTGATTTGAGAAATAAGGCCTGGCGTTATTTAGCCCCCCCCCCCCGTTTGTCTCCAGGCTCGGAAGTCATTAGCAATTTACCCCTGCGAGTTGTTGTAGCACTGACAGCCCTGTTCTAATCCCGGTCGCCGAGACAAGCCTTCATTTGTAAGTCAATGTCTGCGACTTACCGCGGATCAGTGACGCCTTAGGGCCGGGAATTCCGGAGCCATTAAACAGCAGAAGGTCTCTAAGGGCAGGGCTTAGCACGAACGGCGCTGTTGGTGAGCAGCGCGCCTACCGTCGTTTTTCTGTACTAATCGTGGCGTGTTTGTGGCGAAACACTGGGGTAGACCACAACTGGTCCGAAATAACAGCTGTCACATGTATTTCTTTTGTTTCCTCATAAAAAGTTGGTAAAAAGCTTTGGGAATTGGACGACACCAGACATTTTTTAAAACAGCGTTGCAACCTACGAAATGCTAAATATTTTCAAACAATTTCAATACCGAAATGGAGCAGGATTCAAGGCTAAGAATTTATCTCATATAGGTCTCCTTAATCCCTAAATTAAATTATACTTAAATCAATTTAGTATAGTGTAGTTAATCATGTTATGCAAAACAAACAATGCAATACGAAATTTGTATTAAGAATTACTGATATTATTTTAAAAATTCATTTAAAGATTCTCTTAATAATGTTACTTAAAATAACGTCCCTATATCTCTCTCTGATTTAGTCCGTTACCTTGGGTTCTACCTTTACTCTCGACTAAACTGGAGTGACAAGAACTCAACAGACGTCCTGGACACTTATAAAGCCTTATAAATAGGCGCTCACAACTCACATTAGACAACAAACGGACCGTCTACAAGACCATAATACGACCAATCTGGACCTACGGTGCAGAACTGTGGGGTGCCACTAAGCCTTCCAATATCCAACGAATACAATCCTTTCAGTCCAAAATTCTTAGAATAACTGCAACGCGCCATTTATGTGTCCAACTCTACCCTTCATCACGACTTTAATATTCCTTTCGCCTAAGATCTCATCTCACCCTGCTTCAAGCTCTTCCATAGTAAACTCCTATTACATCCTAATCCACATGCCCAATCCATGTCAATGGACTCCAATCCCTACAATCCTCCCCGGCGACTAAAACGGAGATGGCCTCGCGACCTCCTGGGCCTTAATGTCTAAACTTATTAGGAGTGGGGTCAATGGGCCCCTTCTCTCTGCACAGTGATCTTCACTTATTTATTTTATTGTTATGTTTTTATTATAATTGTTTTTTTATATTGTAATTTCTCTATGCTATCAAATTACAAGATGTTAATAATAGAATGTAATAAATAAACATTTATTAATAATAAAAAAATTCATCTATTCACTGTCAAACGTGAAACGGCCAAGTGAGCTTATTAAAATTTTATTGTTTTAATTCATAGAAAAAAATTTATAGAACGAAGAAAACAATTCTCGACTAAAAATATAGTGCCTATATCAAATAATAAAAACGTCTGCCACGCAGGATGTGTGAAACAGTGAATTTCTCGATATCGTAGCTGATGAATAGATACCTTCTGTACACTTTTTTGCTGTTTTTTTATCGATCTATAAATAACACACTGGTCTAGTGGTTAGAGTGCTGGACTTCAGAATCAAATGTCTCCGGTTCAAAACTGTCAATGTACAGCTAGTTTTTTCTTCTTCTTTTTTTCTCTCTCTATGCTTCTAATATGACAGATTATTTTTGGTGTGCTTATGGTAATTCCCTAGTTGGGTACCACTTTTTATTGAAGGAGAAACAATAAGACAGGCAGAGCGGTGTTCTGACCACTCATCTTCTCTAGTGTGCGTAAGTCGAAAATAAACACATCCTTAACATATGCCTGTCTCCTAAGCTTCTATGGCTTGCAGTAGGACCGATTGGGTTATTGATCTATACCCACTGTAAAAAAAGAAAAAGAAAGAAAAGAAAACATTCTTTTTTTTAGAAGTATATGCTAACTGTTTTTAGCTGAACGGTTTTCTTTTATAAATTTAATCCAAACATTCCGAACTGTTAATAGATCAAATTGAAACAAAATATATTGTTCTTTGGAAACCACCCATTCTTCTTTATTTGGCCTCTTTTTTTTTATTTTTTTATTTATTTTTTTTTTATTTTTTTTTCTATTAACTTTTACTTAACTGAAATACTAAGAGATTAAGTAAACATTTTTTTTTTCAATTTCATTTTACTCCATTCACATTTTTTTCTTGGTTTTTTTAAGAAGAGTTTTTTTTTTAAACATTGACCACATGCAATCATATATTTTTAATCCCTTTTACATTCACTCTCATGTGTTTTTATTTAGATTTAGTTGTATTTGAATGAGGTTGATGATAAACATTATCTTTATTTTATATAAATAAATATAAAAGTTTTATTAATATTTTTGTTTACATTTTATTCACTTGCACAAGCAATAAGCAAACATCTGATCCACATGTTCTACAGTATTTATTACATATAAATCAGTTTCCAGTTGGCTTAAAAAAAAGTAGCTTTTTAGTGCTTAACTTATGTATAAATTTCAGGCGAATGCGTGTTACTAATAGTTTTAAAATACACATATACACATTTATTTAACAATTCTTCTGATATTATATTTTCTATTATTTTCTTTTTGTTTCCTGTGTGTAGGCAATTTTTTATATTTCTTAAGTGTAAATGTTTGGCTGATATCTCCGCCATAAATCTTTTTAACTCTTAAAATATAAAAATATATTTANAAAAAATGGCAAAGGATAACCCACCCATTTGTGAGGTCTGTGGACAACTTCTTACCATCAAACATATATTTACAGAATTATATGTAAAAAAAAAATCCATTAATTTAGGTTGTTATAGTGGTCGAAATAATCCTGATTCCTGTCTTTTATTAACTAATTTATAGTAAACATATTAAAGGGTTTTTATAGGGCGTAATAACCTAAAAGTTGATTGCCTTTCAATGATCTACTACTACTACTATAAAATAACAAGTAGAATATTGCATAAAATAAAAAATACTTTTTTGAAATTATATATAGATATATTTGAGAGTGGAGTCGTTGGTCACCTTCTCTCCTCATGTGATTGATATTGTGTGTCATTTTCTTTCTCTTATTCATTGTGGTGATCAAATTACAAAATATTTTAATTTAACAGAATGAAAATAAATAAATAAAAGTTAAAAAAATATATATATATGGTAAATGATCTTAATAATNATATAACTATTATTTTATTAAAAAACTTTTTTTATTTATTACATTCTGTTAAATTAAAACATTTTGTAATTCGATCACCACAATGAATAAGAGAAAATACATTCACTGTCAATCACATGAGGAGAGAAGGTCACCAATGACACCACTCTAAAATTATTTAAAGATTATGTCCCCAGGAGGTCACTGGGCCATCTTCGTTTGAGTTGACGGGGAGGGTTGTAGGGATCGGAGTTGGAAGACATGGTCTGTGCTAGTGGATTAGGATGGTATCGCAGTTTACTGTGGAAAAGGATAAAGCGGGAAGAAATGAAGTCTTGTACAAGAGGGATATTAAGATCGTGGTGAAGGGATGAATTGGATACGTAATAGGGGGCATTTACAATTATTCTCAGGGTTTTAGATTGAAAGGACTGGATTCTTTGGATGTTGGAAGGTTTGGCGGTCCCTAGATTATAATTATTATTAGTAATTGAAAATACAGCGCTTCTTTTCAATTTTTGTAATCTATTAGCTTACTACAAGATAAAGTCACGCGTTAATCTGTTATGCTCAATCTTACCTAGATTGATAAACTTGGTGATTATGGCTCTTCCACTTAACCGTTTTGCAAGATTATTAAAATATCCGTCACAATTTTCTCCGAAACATATATAAAAATTTATTAAAAAATAATTCTATGGATTAATGTTGGTTAATCTGTTTCTTGGCAAAGGTTTTATCTAAAGTAAAGCACTCTTGTTTCGTACTATACATCACAGAAGTAAGTTGTGTAATCCTAGCTAACTCTTAAGCCCACCTGTGCCATGTTGTTCTGGATCAGAGCTTATCCTCGTTGAAGAAGAACTCCTGCGAGCTGTTTCGTTAGCTATCTCACTTGATAAGGAGAACTATACTGTTGTAGTCTTCATAAATTACACTGTAGAACACATTTTTTTGTTGAGTTAGATCTGACACTTTTTTTTCTCTAATTCTTGGCGTCTGAATCTGAGAATAACCTAAGATTTTGTATATCACGCCAACCTTTTACAGGATATCCTCAGAAATCATTAAAAAAAAATCATGTATTTAAAAGAACTTAAATACAGTAAGTTAAAAACGTACCGAAAATACGGTTTACAAAACATTTAATGTAAGCTAAATCGAGTTTATACATATAAAATTGTTTAATTAATGAACGGTACTTAAAAATTAAGATAAAAATTTGCGTTTGTAACTTTTTCTGTAGTGTTTAGTTTGTGTACATTCGCGCTTGATGCTCCACCAATAGTCAGTCATCATATGTACGTCCCATCTACCTTGATACCTTGCTTCCATGACCCTCAGATCTTGATGGAAACGCTCACCCTGCTCATTACTCACTGCACCAAGATTGTCCGGGAATTTAGCAAGGTGGTTGAGTAAAGAATGCAATTTAATGCTCATGTTGCAACCTAGCTTTTGGAAGCTCTCCAAGAGTTGCTGGACAATTTCGGAGTAATTCAATGCTCGTGTATTTCCATGGAAGTCTTTAACAATGTTTTTTAATACCATATCCGTATTCCATTTCTTCCAAAGAGAGAAATTCATTGAAAACTGGAACGGGAACTTCGGCTGAATGCAGTACTAGGCGTATAGCTGACGGTAAACTAGGATACTCAATTTTACATTTGTTT
The DNA here is from genome assembly GCA_000696205.2 of Oncopeltus fasciatus. Taxonomy (NCBI): domain Eukaryota; kingdom Metazoa; phylum Arthropoda; class Insecta; order Hemiptera; family Lygaeidae; genus Oncopeltus; species Oncopeltus fasciatus. The sequence continues at coordinate 284,390 of KZ807370.1, read as the reverse complement.
TTCTTGTTATATCCCGATGTTTTCCCTATAGAAAAGTAACAGTCACTTAAATGATCTTTGGGCTCGCGCCAAATCATAGGTATACCAAATGGAAGCTTAGCACGTGTTCCCTTGGTCCACATCCGTAAACCCTCAACACACTGTTTACACAGTTTATGAGGTGCCCATGCTTTATCTTGATCACCAGGTTTCACTTTAAAATAGACAAAATATGCTTGTCTGACAAATGTACTGTACTACCTGACGTGTAGGAGCAGAGGTAACTAACTATAAGGAAACGTATCAGTTCAAACTTCCTAGCTGTAATCCTTAATCCTCACTTAAGTTGTGTAATCCTAGCTGTCTCTCGAGCTCACCTGTGCCATGTTGTTCTGGATCAGAACTTATCCTCGTTGAAGAAGAACTCCTGCGAGCTGTTTCGATAGCTATCTCACTTGATAAGGAGAACTATACTGTTGTAGTCTTCATAAATTATATCACCTAAAAAGCTAACGACATTTCAGTGCTCTATATTCGAAGTGCTCCTTCTCTCCCATTTCCACATACCTCCTTTTTCAGCATCCAAACTGTATCCTCTTAGCGGTGAATTTTGTATATTAGTGATTGAATGAATCGTATGCACGCGTGAAATGTATGTAAAATAAAGGAATTATTGAGAGTAAAGTGTTAATTGATGTTTTCGTTAAATGTGTACTTCACATTTCATTTCATTTCCTAAACCAATTATAAGCTCACACTTTGCTTTTTTTTCTATATTTTTTCTTTTCTCTCCCTGTTCATATTGTAACGGATTAATAACTTAAAATGTCAGTCTCGAGGAAATGTTATTTTTGTTCAAGTATTAATTTAATTTTCACCACTTTTTTTTTCGTAAATACTTTTTATTTGTTTCATTTATTTATATTAATGTATATTTTTGGAGCGTGAAAAGGCCTTTTGTAAAGTTTACTTAATGTTATTCAATGGGACTCTCCCAGAATAAAGTTATTTTTCTTCTTTATTTCTCTTTTGCTGACTTGCTTCAGCTCTCTTGCCCTAGTTCACCACTTCCATTCCCGATGAGCTCTCAGGACGTCAGCTCTAGCACTTGATTTCGTTATCTCACTGACACTATCCACCAATGCATTAATTCCCTTAAGCACGCTGATTATCTCTAACTCTCCAGCTCTCTCTCCTTCTTAGGGAGAATCAAATTTTCTTCTTATTAAAAAGAGTAGCTCTCCAGTACTTGGACTCCTTTTGTCTTCGTCTTGTGTTCCCTGCTTTCCAAGCTAGCGATAATTAAAGCACCATAGCCCTGTAAGCACTATTGCACTATGGTGCTATAAGTACTTTAATATATAATATAATATATCTAGCTGGGTGAGTTTAAAATCAACACACGTAGATGATCAAGAAAAAAGATATCACCTTCTCAAAGAAGATCTTGGATTGGCTTGTTCTCTTGAATTTGAGCATAAGTTAGTATTTAATGGCCAACGTGTTAGAATTAATCAGTGGTTGTTTTCATATTAAAGCTTCAAAGAGTATTTTGTAATCGATTAAGGAAGCATAGCACTGTAACATTATATTTAAATCAATTCTATATTGAGAATGTAAGAGGGATATTACGAAATGTAGAAATTCTCTGTCCTTCTTCCCTTTACCTCCGCTCTCCTCCCTCCTTTACCTCCCTTACCTTCCTCAAACCCCCCACACCCCTCCCATCGTATAGAAGAAAATTCGCTAAATAACTCAATGGTATTGCAAACTCCGTTACTAAGGATGAACTTGGGACGCATAGGTAGCTCATGGAATCTATTCGGGTCTCGCAATCCTGGCGTTCAAATGTATTTGAATATATATATATATTAATGTTGGTTAATCTGTTTCTTGGCAAAGGTTTTATCTAAAGTAAAGCACTCTTGTTTCGTACTATACTCCAACTCTACCCTTCATCACGACTTTAATATTCCTTTCGCCTAAGATCTCATCTCACCCTGCTTCAAGCTCTTCCATAGTAAACTCCTATTACATCCTAATCCACATGCCCAATCCATGTCAATGGACTCCAATCCCTACAATCCTCCCCGGCGACTAAAACGGAGATGGCCTCGCGACCTCCTGGGCCTTAATGTCTAAACTTATTAGGAGTGGGGTCAATGGGCCCCTTCTCTCTGCACAGTGATCTTCACTTATTTATTTTATTGTTATGTTTTTATTATAATTGTTTTTTTATATTGTAATTTCTCTATGCTATCAAATTACAAGATGTTAATAATAGAATGTAATAAATAAACATTTATTAATAATAAAAAAATTCATCTATTCACTGTCAAACGTGAAACGGCCAAGTGAGCTTATTAAAATTTTATTGTTTTAATTCATAGAAAAAAATTTATAGAACGAAGAAAACAATTCTCGACTAAAAATATAGTGCCTATATCAAATAATAAAAACGTCTGCCACGCAGGATGTGTGAAACAGTGAATTTCTCGATATCGTAGCTGATGAATAGATACCTTCTGTACACTTTTTTGCTGTTTTTTTATCGATCTATAAATAACACACTGGTCTAGTGGTTAGAGTGCTGGACTTCAGAATCAAATGTCTCCGGTTCAAAACTGTCAATGTACAGCTAGTTTTTTCTTCTTCTTTTTTTCTCTCTCTATGCTTCTAATATGACAGATTATTTTTGGTGTGCTTATGGTAATTCCCTAGTTGGGTACCACTTTTTATTGAAGGAGAAACAATAAGACAGGCAGAGCGGTGTTCTGACCACTCATCTTCTCTAGTGTGCGTAAGTCGAAAATAAACACATCCTTAACATATGCCTGTCTCCTAAGCTTCTATGGCTTGCAGTAGGACCGATTGGGTTATTGATCTATACCCACTGTAAAAAAAGAAAAAGAAAGAAAAGAAAACATTCTTTTTTTTAGAAGTATATGCTAACTGTTTTTAGCTGAACGGTTTTCTTTTATAAATTTAATCCAAACATTCCGAACTGTTAATAGATCAAATTGAAACAAAATATATTGTTCTTTGGAAACCACCCATTCTTCTTTATTTGGCCTCTTTTTTTTTATTTTTTTATTTATTTTTTTTTTATTTTTTTTTCTATTAACTTTTACTTAACTGAAATACTAAGAGATTAAGTAAACATTTTTTTTTTCAATTTCATTTTACTCCATTCACATTTTTTTCTTGGTTTTTTTAAGAAGAGTTTTTTTTTTAAACATTGACCACATGCAATCATATATTTTTAATCCCTTTTACATTCACTCTCATGTGTTTTTATTTAGATTTAGTTGTATTTGAATGAGGTTGATGATAAACATTATCTTTATTTTATATAAATAAATATAAAAGTTTTATTAATATTTTTGTTTACATTTTATTCACTTGCACAAGCAATAAGCAAACATCTGATCCACATGTTCTACAGTATTTATTACATATAAATCAGTTTCCAGTTGGCTTAAAAAAAAGTNGAGAGTGGTGTCATTGGTCACCTACTCTCCTCATGTGACTACATATATTTATATTTAGATCCTATAAATCACATATATTTATATCCTGAAACTTTTTTTACTATATGTTAACGATAGGGAATAATTTTGAAAAATATAGGATAGTTTGGTATCAATAATTTGTGGGCCAATAAATTTTATTTTTGGCCTTTTTAGTGAAAGTCTTCTCAAGTCAGCTAAAATAGTTGATATATAGTTATATCCTAAGGCAGTGATTTATTTTCTGTGAGAATCCAGAAATATAAGTATATATTTATATCCAGGAATAAGCGACATTGTTATTGTAAGTGACCAGTGAAGTATAAGAAAAGTTAAATTGATGCTTGGCAGACGATTTCGCACACACATTTGATACAAAATTTTAAACTTGTTCCACGAAATTAGTGTGGAACAAAAAAAAAAATTCTTACAAATGCTCATGAGGGTTTGATGGCCTTAGCGATCGGTTATGCTCGTTCGTCCCTTTTGACGCGGGAATGTGTGGGGAATGTCACTCGATAAAGGGGCCTTCGACTATCGATTTGCCGGCACCCTCTATATCTTATCTGCAACCGAGAGACCCAGGATTTTAATGACGAACTCCGACCGACAGACAACAGTGCACATTTTCCATGGTCCAGCCAAGTCTCCAGTCCAAGCCAAGCACATGGACTTTCGGTTACGTCTTTACATAAATGTTTAAGTAGATTCATTCTCAAAACATCCCATCAGAATTACATACACATTAGGAGATTTCTCGTAAAGAAATCAAGATATTCTAGTTTTATACCTTGACTGAACTTTTGAAAACTTTATGTGATTATTCCTTAATCACACATAGGATAACATAAAAATTTAAGATAAATATTAGTTCATATACCACTGGATGTATTTTTCAATTGCTAAAATCTGTCACAGAAAGTTGGGAGAAGGTCTAAAATAAACTTCTTTAGAACTAATACGAAAAAAATTTTTTCACTGTAAGAAATTCGCAAAAAATATAAAACATTAACAGTCTAAAATGTAATTTTCTAACATTTATATATTTTATAAAAGTTTTACGGAAAAAGGTAAGACAAATATTTGAGAATGTAATTTTGAGAATCAGGAGGGGCGCTTTATTATTAAAAAAAGGATGGAGTAGGTTTTATAGGAAAGCCTTAAATGAAAATTTTAATAATGATGTCTTAGTTATTATTAGTGTTACAAAAATGATTGAAAGCAATAACTGTGAAATATAATTTCCAACATTTAGGTTTTGCAAATTTGTTTTGAAAAACACTTACTAGGGAAGTTTACGATTATAAATATGGAGGTTAAGCTCCTCTAATCACCATTGATATAATGTAGAAAATATATTATCAAAATGAACGTTTTTATTATAAAAATTTAGTATATGAATAAAAATACAGTATATGCCTAAATATATATCAGGCTCCCTAAGGAGAGAAAAATAATGCTGATGATGTTTCGAAGTATTTTCTTATTTTTTGATTGGTAATTGTTCCTACCATAAATAAACTGAATTAAACTGCAATTAGCGGGGCTAATAATGAAAAAAAAATCATGATGTATTATGTATCTGTCAACATATATGAAGGTGAGCATTATGTTGAAAGACATGGAAGCTGGTACCCACTGACCGACATCCACATTTCACCGTCTTTGTGTTTATAAATATCTTTCTGAACGATCGCACGGTCGCTTTTATGAGGGAAAGGGGGCGATAAATTTTGCATGGCAGTCAAGCAAATATTTTCTTCTTGACGACTGCTCAATTGGTTCTCGAATATATCACGTACGCTTGGAGTCGCGAATATATCCGAAATTGTACTTTAATAAAAAATGTATGCGTAACTCACTAATTGTTTTTCTACATTTATAGATAGAATAGACTACGGTTTGCCCCTACTATATGTTAAATCATCGAAATATTTTCATTTCATTTATTTACATACATACATACATACATATATATATGTCTGTACGCACTCTAACGTCCGCAATTTTTCAAATAATATAACCAAATTATGTATTTTTGCTTATATTTACAGACCGTTGGATTGTTCGTTAATAGCTGAAATCAGTCAAGGCCAAAATTGAAAGTATTAACATCTTCGTTTTTTTTTCGATCAAGAAAGAACTACATAAAACGAAAATTTATTGTAAAATGCTAATTTATATATTTATGTTCTATAACATTAAAAAAAAAAAGTAATATTAGGAAACAGATTTAAGAATTTAACTTGGAATGTTGGGCCAGATATCTTATTTTTTAAATACGTGATAATTATACCCACAATGTCGGTATTTTGGCTTTTTATAGCAAGTCTTCNATTTTTTTCATTATTATTCATTTGTTTATTACATCATAATCATGCAATAAAAGTTTATTGGCTGATGTCATAATTCAAAGTTTTATTAATACATATAAAACAAGAAAATAAGTATATCTTTTCAAGTGGCGAGAGAATGAAATGAAGATTTAAAATAAATTCGTATTTTATTATGAAGTGAGGATTATCAGAAATTCGGTATCGGTAGTTGAAGTATTAAAAAATAATTTGTAACCAAAGAAAGAATTAGTTTTTAATTCTTCAATCACCAAGACGAAATTCCTGATAACCCTTAATAAAACTTGAAGGCCAACAAATTTACTTCCAAATTTATTTATTTCTTTTTTTTTTAAGTCCAATTGTATTAAATTCTCTTAAATATTTTGGCCAATTCCAAAATATTGGGAAACAATAAATTTCACCTTCATCTGTTTTAACTCCTTTAATTTCGACAAAGGTTAAGAATGTTATGTAGATTATAAACAAAAAATGAGAGTGGTGTCATTGGTCACCTACTCTCCTCATGTGACTGACATTCAATGTCATTTTTACTATTTATTGTAATCAAATTACAAATTGTTATGATAGTTCTATATTCATTGGTAGTTATAACTCTTTAGATTATTTAAATAAATAAAAGTATAATAATAAACAAAAACAACGGATTCATTCTTTATCGTACAGACTAGCAATATTTTACTATCGTACTTTTGAACAATGTCCAGTGGTATTTCTCTCGTATGATTAAGTTTTATTTCTGATTTACCATACTTAAATTCTTATAGAGAAGAAGAGTGGAAGTAGCACATTCTGGAACTTTCAGTCGACTGTACATCAGGATTGGTAGAGATCATGGTCACGTGATGAAATTGTAAAGCCAGTTACTAGAGTACGGTGACTCCACCTAGGCTCCCGTGTCCACCCTAGATAGTGTTTATTTTTTCTTTTTTAACCAATACCTAGGCGTTTAAAATATCCCCATCCCTCATAACACAGGTTTTATGGGGGTGAGAAGCATTAAAAACTTGCTAGAGTTATTCATTGTTTAAAAAAAAGTCGAGCTGTTTTAATCATTTAGATAGAATTTACAAGCAAAACTGAATGTGTGTAAGGCAGTTATCTCGGATTTCTACCCAGGCGCACATATTAGAGCCACATGAAGCAGCTAAAGATCTCTCGGCTCTATAAACCCAACAGGAAAAAAATATACAATTTATTTACAATATATTTCTGTATAAAGAATATTTTACTGTACATAACTGTTCACAGTTTTTTTAATCCTTTTCTTTCGTATCTACTTATCTATTTAGGGCAAAGACTCTATGGAAAGAAAAAAAAGTATTAATAACAATATTGCAGCCATTACTTTTTATGTGAATGAATTTTCGTGCTAAATAATGATTATAACAAAAAACTTCATAATTCCTAGTTCAAGATAAAATTTAAATCTCAAGAACCCTCTTAGTAAATGTTTCTTTACTTGAGACTAAAAATCAATTTCTAAAAGTAGATACTTAGAGAAAGTCCGATGAAATAGAATTTGTGAACAAAAAGTCAACAATATGTAAAAATCAACAATAATTCTTTCATAAATGCTTGCAGAGCAAACCATTTTCTAATAATAGATAATTGTCGTTTTTGAAAGTATATAGTAAACTTGATTGATACTTATTGGCTACTATTTGGCCGCAGGACTTGCTTCGTACCATAACATTTTATTCTGTTGTAAAATATTAGTCGTCCAACGGATAAATGGAAAGGCCTAGTGGGGTGTTTAAAGTCTGTTGGTGTAAAATTTAATCAAATATATTTGAATTATACACACACATATATATCTGTATATATATATACAT
>KZ807370.1:260215-276653 GCA_000696205.2 Oncopeltus fasciatus | reverse complement strand
TTTATATATATACATATAATATACATATAAATTTTTACTATACTATACTATGTTGACTGCAACGAATACTATGAAAATATAGGATAGTTTGGTCTTTTTAATGGAAGTCTTAACAAGTCAGTAACTTAAGTCAAGTCAGTAACAATAGTTAATATATATTGTTATAGACTCAGGCGGTGATTTATTTTCTGTGAGGATCCATCTATTTGATGAAGTTCCAGGGATTTGTTTGGTTCTACTGTGCATTATTTTATTTCATTAAGCATATTATTATCTAGATAGTCAATGAAATAAATTAACAATAATAATTTATAACAAATATCTTAAAACGACATTGTAATTAGTCATAATAATTTTTGGTAGTTTTTGCTCTTTTGAGTTGCCATCAAAACTTTATAGATGAACTTAAAAATTTACTGAACTTAAAAATATAAGGTTTTTTGAAAATAAAAAATATATTTGAGTGAACTCCAAATCACTTTTTAGAACTCCGACACGCAGAAGAAGCAAAATAAAGGACATTTCTCTTGCTCCTTCCAAAGGTAGTCTTAAAAAAGCGTAAATGTCTGATTTATATAAAAACCTGCAAAGGAAAATTTAATGTCATTGAAATTGGCATATGTGAAAAGAAGAGGTGTAAACTCATTCTACATAAATTCTTAAACATCCTTATTAAGAGGCAATCGTAACATTGTTGTTCTATTTTATTATTAGGAGATTAAATTTTACGTTTAAATTCTTACAGCCATTATTAAGGAATATATTTACAATTATTCAATTTCAAATCTCTCATCTACGTTTAACATCAGTCTACAACGGATGTGGCCATCTGGTTTCATAAAACAGTAGTAAAACACTTATAACTTATAAAAACAGAAGAATACTATAAAAACAGAAGAATAATAGTCAACCACCTATTAAAATTCTTAAATTTCTCCCTTAATAAAACTTTAATTGTAAAACACAAATTACAGAAAATTTTAATTGACATCCATTGAGTAGTAAAATTTTCTACCACCAATCTTCCGATCAACTAAAGCAATTAATTAAGTTATTAAGGGGTTTGTTACAGTTTGAAATAAGCTTAATACTGAATCAATTTATGCAAGGGAATAGAATAAAATTATATTCTATTCCATTGTATTAATTGGATTAAATTTACGTAGGATTAAAAAACACAAATAAAATTAACAATTATAAGCTTAATAATGTTTTGGTTTTAGCCAATTCTGAAGGGTAGATACTGACGTGGTTCAAAAATATTTTCAATATATTATTCGATTCTACTTACAAGTCAGAAAAAAGATAGCAAGTAAAATAAGATTGATTAAGGGATTACCTGAAATGTCGAATAAATAAAGTGTACATGTATAATTGTTAATAATAAGAATACATATTTTATATCCTAAAGAATTAATTAGGATAGACAAAAAAATCTATCTGTCCCAGCCAGGACTTGAACCTGGATCTCATGCTAACCGGGCCGGTATGCTAAACCATTACACCACCGGGACGAGCTAAATATCTTATTAAATATCCACCACAATAGCGAGAGCTTAACCCACGAGAAAGACGAATACATCGTCTTAAACTCGAAGGAGGTGACATTTTCAAGCTATTTGTTGACAAAGAATATAACCAATTCTTTTAATTTTTATTCTATTCCCTCTCATTAATTGTTTAAAATTTACGTGGGATAATAAACCACAATGATTTAGCATACTGGCCCGGTAGCAGGAGATCCAGGTTCAAACAGGAGGTTGGCTGGGACAGATAGATTTTTTTATTCTATTCCCTCTTATTAATTGTTTAAAATTTACGTGGGATAATAAACCACAACCAAATAAATATTTATTTATATTGTTATTTTTTACTAGTAAAAAATCTTAGAGCATGATTTTAGTTGTTTTTTTTTTGGATCCGTGGAGGTTTCTAATACTTTTTCACAAGTAGCTATGTGAACAGCATTTGGTAATTTGTTAATTACCGAGTGAATTGGCAATATTCGAATCCATAAGAAAAAATACGTCAATGATTAGTTGAAAATGTCATGTGGGCGACGGCTGTAATATCTAATCTAGATCAAATGTTTAGGGTAAGTTCAAAAGGAAAGTTTTTTTTTGACCGTAGATATTATTAATAAATGATTCTAGTTGGGGTTCGGTCAAGGTAGATAAAAAAAAAATACAATTAAAAAAAAAAGAAAGTGTTTTTTTTTTTTTTAAATTATCTGCCAAAGTTTCGGCTTACATTTTAAGCCATCTTCCGGGCTGTAGAAATACAATGTCATGAGAATACAATAATAATTGACAATAATATAATACAGAATTACCATAATGTAAAGTGATATAAAATTTATGAATGTAGAAAGCTATGTAAGATAATTAAAAAAATTAAAAAAATACAAATGGACTTTAAAAAAAAGAAATAAATAAATTTGGAAGTAAATTTGTTGGCCTTCGAGTTTTATTAAGGGTTATCAGGAATTTCGTCTTGGTGATTGAAGAATTAAAAACTAATTCTTTCTTTGGTTACAAATTATTTTTTAATACTTCAACTACCGATACCGAATTTCTGATAATCCTCACTTCATAATAAAATACGAATTTATTTTAAATATTCNAAAAATTAACTACTAAAACAGTTCTTAAAAAATTAAGTATGATATACTTAATATAGTTCTTATAAAACATAAATTTTATTAAAATACCAATAAAAATAAGAACAGCAATTAAAATTCCAGTCAAAATCCATTAAAAATAAAGAAATTTGACTAAATATAAAACAGTATAATAAACTTAATTTTTCTTAATCAGAAGATTTGATGTATTTTCACAACATTAAAAACACTATATTAATCTTTTGAATTTTTAGAAAGTATTAGTAGAAAGCTTTGTAAGAGAATTTAAAAAATAAAAAAATAAAAATGCAGACAACAACTTTAGGGTAAGTCCCGTCCTTTAATACTAATTTTGCAGTTATATATTAAATGTATTTTAATACTAATTAAAGCTGAGTTCTAATAATATATCTTCTCTTTTCGTTATTTTAAGTAGAAACCTAAAAAGAAAAAATACATGTGATAACTAAGCCCTTCCCACGGGGGGTGTAAGGTGGCTGCTTGACAGACGACCCCCTTTCCCTCAGGGTGGAGCCTCAATAACCCCAGTCCTCCCCTGACCTAAAACCACCCCTGGTCCCCACGTGTATGTGTGTGTGTGGGCTACAATTTATCCTCGGCGACGGAGCTGTCCCTCTCGACCACTTCTTCTCCTGCAGGAGCCTATGTCACCCCGATCCTGGGCCAATATGACACCGGCAGGGGCGCCTATTGGGGTGGAGATTTACAACCGGGGTTGATTAAAACTCGCTCTTCCACCACTTCCTTCTCTGAAGACGCCTCCAGGTCCAAATACATCTGCCTCAGTTGGCTGAGAACGTGTATGGGCTTCCTGGCGTTAGAGAGAGAGCTTTTAAATTGCCAACACTTTGAATGATGTCAAGACATACTTCATCGAAAAATATCAAATTCAAATTTTAAAGTAAACTATTTGCTGATATTTAGTATTCATTAAAATTCAATAAAATTAAGATTATAAAAAATCATAGTCCTTCGAAAAATTTGAAATGCTTTTTACTAACCTCACCTTATGTCCCTAAAAAAATATGAGCCTTAAAATCAATTATGAATAATAAGCCCGGCTTTTCTCTCTTCCTGCTATGCTTTTACAGGAGTTAATTTGGTACATACTATTAGTATGACAATAAATAAGAACCTTGAGTGTTTACAAGAACAAATCAATAGGTAACCGGAAATGGATATTTTCGTTTAAGCCCCCAAACCATAGAATAATTGTTAATTTTATTGAAATTCATGCATAAAATACTACTTAATGAATGTTTTTTTGTTGGGGTTTGTTCAAGGTTGGTCCAAAAGTACAAATTAAAAAAAAAATGTTTTTTAAAATTATCTGCTAATGTCAGGAATGTTAAAATATAATGTCATAAGAATAAAAAATAAAAAGAAAAAAATTAAATGATTTAAAATATTAATGTAAAGAATTGCCATAACTAAATGCAATGTGATATCACAAGTATGAAATTAGTAAACTTTGAAGAAATATCAAAAAACAAACTTCCAACAAAATATAATTAACCTCATCTACCTATCATGAAGGCGAGAAGAGACGTCTTGTCCCTGAGATCACATTTTCATAACTGAGAGGCAAGGTTTTGAAAATTGTGAGAAATTTTTTTGAAATGGACACCGTGGGTGATGGTAGGGTGGGGGTTATGAGGTGTTGAGTACAAAGGGAGAGTCACCTACTTCAAAGGGGGCAATAAAAAGAAAAAAGTAGGACATTATTGTGGATAAGTAACTTTTGGAACTAGGAGAAATGTTTGAAAGATTTATTTTGAAGGAGGGCTAATGGTTTTTCAGAATGTTGAAAATGTTTGAATAAGTTGAAGAAATTTTTCATATTAAGTTCTATTGTTAACTGGATTGTGTTGTATGATAACGGTTTCAGATAAAATGCGTTTGTGTTCATAGAGTTCAGTGGAAAGAATGGTAATGTTATCGGACTTCGATAACATTACCCATATTTTTTATACCATTTCTATTCTTATGACATTGTTTTTCAACAGCCCTGACGATGGCTTACAATGTAAACCGAATCGTTGGCAAATAACTTACAAAATACACATTTTTAAAAATTTGTATTTTTTGGATCTACCTTGACCTAACCCCAACAAAAAAAAACTCTCCATTTGAACTACTTAATTAAAATCTTAAATGTGAAATGTAAGCCTGTCAAGAGAATAGCTGAGCAATAGCATGTATTTTAGTATGTATAAACATACGTTAGCTGAGCAAATATATCTTCTTACATAAATTACGCCTCAGAAATACCCCCACTATGGCTATCTTGGCAGATACACTGACTTGCATATGTTGACTGAAATACAAGCTTACAAATTACAGTGTTAAGATCGTACCTCTGTGCTAATTGCTAATTGCATGCTGCCAGCTTTTATACTTGATATGTAATTTTGATTATTATAAATAAAAATAGTAACTATTACCTTTTTTTATAATTATATTTTAGTACATGCAAATGATCATAAATACAAAACGATTGATTATTATATGTTTATTTCGCCTTATTGTTTTCGTTTCTAATATTGACGCATCATCAGAAGTGTAATAAGTAAATTTGTAAAGAAATACATTATTTACATACTTAAACTGGAACTTTCCTACACAACTGCCTTGAAGTTGCCTAGCTGGTGAGAGCTTTTGTAAATAATGTTGTTGATTATTTGTAAATAGTGTACTTTTTTTTTTAATTACATATTATGTTCCTGATTAAGCGTCAGTATTAGACGCGAAAATAGCAAAGTAAAATCATATATATATACTTTAGGGTAAGTCCCGTCCTTTAATACTAATTTTGCAGTTANTATATATATATGAGAAATAGGATGTTTGTATGTATGAACGTATGGACTTTAAAACGGTTGGGCCGATTTTGATGAAATTTTCAGGGAATCCTCAGAATATTCAGGCGGGTGACACTGTGAAGTCTGATTTTTCATTTTCGGTCTGCGGGCGGAGGGGCGTTAAGATGAAGTAATAAATAAATGTAATTTACAATTTGCCTTGAATACATGTGTTTCTTTTTTGATTGCGCCCATATCTACATCATATAAAAATTATTCTATGAAAACACTTTATGATAGGTATTCCAAGAATTTTTATTCTATATAAGAAGCTCTATTTAAATCGTGTGATAATGCAACACTAATGTTTGCTTAGGGCCAGCAACGCCCTAAAAAAAAAAAAAAAAGTTGCGCAAAACGAAGTTTGCCGGGTCCGGTAGTATTAAATAAAATAGTAGAGTTTATTATAATTTTTCAAACGAGACCTAAAAATGCTAACCAGCTTCTCCCAGATATGACAGTAGGAGAAGTTAACATTACTGCTAGGGTATTCTTTGCCCATTAATGGTTATAATTTCTTCCCGCTTCACCCTTTTCCACATTCCATCCTAATCCACTAGCACAGACTTTGTCTTCCAACTCCAACCCCTACAACCCTCCCCGTCGACTCAAAGGAAGATGGCCCCGTGACCTCCTGGGGATATAGTCTGTAAATAACTTGAGTGTGGTGTCATTGGTCACCTCCTCTCCTCATGTGACTTTCATTAATGTCATTTTTTTCTATTATTCATAGTAATCAAATTACAAAATGTTTTTTATTTTTAACGGAATGTAATATGTAAATAAAGGTTAAAAAACAAAATAATGGTTATGGCGCCCAGTAGCTCAATGTACTTCCCAAAATTTCTTTCAGGGAGATAAGATGCACAATACCTACGCTATACACATACTGCTGTACCTTGTTATAGTAGCGTGTATCAAATTTGATAATAGACGATCCTCATTAGTTTTCTATTGATTGCCAGTTAATGTATTCAAATTTAATTTTTGGAGATTTTATTTTTCTGATGTTAAAAATTTAGTCTTTACCATTTTTTAAATAGTTTTAACATTAAACAATTATGCATCAGCAATAGATTTTTTTCTTACAAGCTGAGGAGAATTTTCATTCTATTTCGCGAAATATAGTCTCTTGTTCAACCTATTAGTTGTGTGTTTGTGTGAGAATGCCGTCAGTAACTGCTCTACCTAAACAGGTTTCCCAAATGTCATTAAGATGGGCATACCATAAATGATTAGAAATGAAGTAAATTATGAGTTTGAGAGAGCAACATGGGCATAAAATGAACAACCTCTTCACCTGATTCTATACAGTCCAGGGAGTGTCGTAAGCGCTCAGCCATTGTATTGCATTCTTAAATATCTTCCCAAATAAGAGTTAACCGTAAAAATATTTCAAAAATAAATTTAAATATAAAAATTAAATGTATTACTTATTATAATCTACATTGTCGTAACTCAATAAGTACAATGATATCAATATAATAAATTTTGTTCTTTCTTTATACTCTTCCATAGATTCAAATTTCATCCAAAAATAATTAATTTATTAACAATCACTGAAAGCATAAATATCCAATTTGGTTTATATATTATAAAACTATAAGGCCCTAACAATATTTGAAATTGCATTCTAAATATGTTTTTTTTTTTAAATACAATATATGTAAAATATACATATTATAAATTTAATTTAACTTGTTTTGTTATTAAATTTAAGTATGGCTAATGATTACGAATATATGGAAATATCATATTATTATTTTACCTCTAAACCCCTCCTTCCCACTCCCAATGACATTCATTAACTAACTCTTCCAATAATTGTAAAAAGGTTAAAAGCCAAATTTAGTTTCATTATTTTATAAATTAGGGAACAAGTGCGCGTGCAGTCATGTGTGGACTTTTTTTTTTTTTTTTTTTTTTTTTTTAATGTTGTCCACTCATAATTATAAAACAACATTAATATGTTTTTATTGGAAACGATCTATTAAAAAGTTTTACAAATAAACAACGTGAATAGCTTGATTTACCTCAAATTAATCCTCTGAAAGCAAAAAGTACTGCTATGTACTATATGGACTTGCTAGTCGTGTATAAAAGCACTTGAGTTAAGTATATGTTTAACTTCTCACAGAATCACAAAAAAAACAAAAAAAAAACAGAAAGTAATATTAAACAATTAATGAGAGGGAATAGAATAAAAAAATCTATCTGTCCCAGCCAGGAGTCGAACCTGGATCTCCTGCTATCCGGGCCGGTGTGTTAAGCCATTACACCACCAGGGCGAGCTAGATATCTCATTAAATTCCCTCTACACTAGCGAGAGCCTAACCCACGAGAACTTCGTGTTAAACTCGAAGGAGCTGACATTGTCAAGCTATTTGTAGACTCTCGTCATTTACTTTATTTAATTTCCTTCGAGGTTGAGACGAAGTTCTCGTCTTTCTCGTGGGTTAGGCTCTCGCTAGTGTGGAGGGAATTTAATGAGATATCTAGCTTGTCCTGGTGGTGTAATGGCTTAGCACGCCGGCCCGGATAGCAGGAGATCCAGGTTCGATTCCTGGCTGGGACAGATAGATTTTTTATTCTATTCCCTCGCATTAATTGTTTAAAATTTACTTGGGATAAAAAACCACAACCAAATAAATATTTTATAAAGAAAGTAATATGTTTTATCATGGGATGTTGGTTGACCGTTGGTGATAAGGAGGAGGACAGTCGGTATGAAGGTTTATTATTAAACAAAAACAAATTGATGAACTAATTTGGTTTTATTTTTGCCAACGTTTCGGTGTGAATTTCAGGCCTTCTTCAGGGCTATGTCCTCATCCCGGGCTTCTTTTATAATTACATCTTTACATTTATTTATTCCTGAATAGCTAGTAATCCTTATATATTATAACTAAAACTAAGGGAAGTCCCCTGATGACAAAGCCATTATCCTCCAGAGAGACGGGAAGGCCATGTCGTCCGAGACCGATCGATGGACATTTACTTTTCTTTATCGCGTGAAGATCTTATCGCTCTTCTTCCCCTCCGACCGAGGGCTTATCTACAGGCCGATATTTTCTCACTTTCTTCCCCGCACCTCGTATTCCCGAGTGACTCGTTCCAACATAGCTGTAGTTCGTTAGAAAAACTTACACTTGACTGTGAGGGTAAACAAAGCTCGTATATTCTTTGGGGCATAGTTATAATTCTCATATCTGAACATCGGGAAGATCACAGCTGTAAGGGTATTTAAGGTGCTGGGCAAAGGTGATCTAATGTGTTTGAACTCTGTGACTTCCATGTCTGAGGTAGAGCCGTCCAATGTCCTATTTGTCAATTCTTTCTGATCAGCTGATTGGATAAATCAGCTTCTCAATTTGAGAAAATATGCCGGGTGCTATTTTTACATACTTTTTAAAATTTAGTAGAAATTTAGTAATTATAGAACATAACACATTTTTGCATAACAGAATGAAAGCTTGAGAATTTAATTAATTATTTTTTTACAAAATTTATTGTAGAAAATTAATTGACTCCTATATAAGATAAGAAAAAAGAAGAATATCCAGGAATATATCAACTTCACCGTCAAGTACTCAAGTGATCTCGAAATAGCAAATCCCTTTCTTATGATTTACATTGAGTAGACATTGCTTACGCAGATCAATATAAATTTAGATTTCCTCCACAATTGTACCTGTTAATAAACAATATAAATAACATTTGTTAGTATATTAACATATTACCATTCATAAGGATAACATTGTCCCGCACTAAAATATAAAATGTACTATCGTAAGGGCATTAGCGTTATTCTTTTTTTTCACTAAATTTTTATGATTAATTCTCCTTAACCTATGATGCCTGATTTATTTTTATAATTATTTTTGAGAGGGTTATAGCTTGTGTGAATGGGAAACAATTGTATATCCTTTACTATGGAAAATGTTTAAGGCAGTTATTATTTTTCTTAATAATTTATAATGATCATATATGATAATAAATGAACTTCTTTTTTATGTTACTTACCATTGTATTTAAATTTTTTTTTTCAGGTGAGTACGTCTGGAAGTGGTGTTTTTCGTCTCATCGTGTATGTACTATTGTTCTATATTTTTCCTCTAAGAGATATGGATATATATAAATGATTAATTGTTTGTTGCATTGTTTCTGCAAACACTGAGAAAATTAAGACCTACTTGATTATTCCTTTTGTCTCTTTTTATTCACAGACTCCAGTGTTCTCTTCTTTGACTAAAGAATTTTCTACTATGATAATTTAAATACTATTTTGCATAAGTCGAAAAATATATAATTTTATTTATTAGTAAATGTCATATTATCAATCGCCAGTTGTTTTTTTTTTCTTTGCAGTTGTAACAGAAACCTTATGATTTTATTGTGACTTGCTTCCCATTTATGCTTCCATTTTACCGTTCAAATGTATTAGTTCAAAACCGACAGTAATAAATATAAAAATAAAACTGCATAGTCAAAGTAAACTATTATAAATAGAAGAAACAGGCATTTGAAGTATACTACTTCTGTGATTTACAAGGAGTTAACATGTTTATCATATTGGTTCTATCTCTGATATGCTGCAAAATAGATCTCACGAGAAGTTTGAGCAAAATTTCTTTAAGTATATATATTATTGAAAATAAATGTTTAGACATGTATTATAAGGAATTGATTATTGAGTTTAGGATTCGATTTATATTACATTATATTAATAGAATTTATTTGTGCGACAAAGATCCCTATTAGAATATTTAATTTCATCGCGTAATCTTTATTCGGTTTAAAATATTGTGATTGGTTTTAATGATCACAATAAGAAGAAAATGATTTTCAAAACTCAGAAAAAAAGATTTTTCTATTTATAAAAAAAGAAAGAAATCACTTTTCCAATTTTTCAAGTCATTCTTTCAATGACTTTCTTGTTCTTATACTAAATAGTACACGAATAAAATTTTTATTTAAACGACCATCTAACAAACGCTATGTTTTACACCAGCATTGCATAAATGTTATCAAAATTTGTATTAGATAATAACTGTCAGTATTCCTACTATTTATATATGTATAAAATGCGACCAAAAAGTATGTAAGTGCGTTTTTGAGTCGATTCTAGTGTCCTTACATTTAAAACAGATATAATTTATGATTAATAAGGCCGGAATTAGATTTTTTCGAGTACATATCCCGTAAGAACACACACACACACTCATACGTATACATATATGTGTGTTATAAGTGCTCTAGCGTCTGCAATATTTTCAATATGAATAGACTAAATTTTAAATAATTTTTCTTATATTGACTAACAGTCGAATGAGTTAGTTAATGGCTGAATTCGGTCGAGGAGGATGGAGGGTTTAGATAAATGCAAAATTTAAAATTTTGCCAATTTTCCTAAGCTAAAGAAGTAGTTAAATATGCAATTATGCAATTTTTGACTTAAAACATTTGTTTTATCCAGAAGATGTAGACCTATTCGTTCTCTGGGCACTGTAATATTAATAATAATTTAAAACAATTGTGTAGTTTCAGTATTTTTCCTAGAAGTGACAACATTATTGATAAGAATCAGTAATTATCTATTATTACCAGTGGTCTTGTAGTTGAGATACTGAACTCCAGAGCCAAAGATCCAAGGTTCAATGCTCAAAGTTCGTTTTTCTTTCTTTCTGTACTTTGTTTGACCTAGAGCATTCCTGGTGTACTCTAAAGGAACGCCAAATCCTAATTGGAACTATTATTCAATGGGAATAAAATAAATCAGGCGGCAGGAATGTTGTGCTGACCAAAGGCATTCTCTGGTGTACCGTGGGTCATGATTAAATACATACTTGACTGGATTTTTTCAAGTTGTATTATTCCCATACACATACAAATGGCATATATACTCTTTATATTCATTTATTTTAAAAGTATCAAATTTTTCAATATAAACAGGTCTAGAACCACCACTTTTAGTGCTTTTACTAAAAGCCTTTTGGAGCGGTTTCGAGATCAATGCCTCATCGTCAGTCCCCTCAGCTAGTCGATGGCTTCCCGATTGGCCGTACTGACATTTTTATCTCACTCGTCTGAAAATATAAACCTCCATCAACAGGAATAGAGTCCAGAATTTTTATTATCGTTATCTTTCACTTTATTCTTATAAAAAACATAATTCAAGAATCTTTTTATCAAACCCGCTTACTCAATATACAACTTAGACAAAGAGTTAATTAAATGAAATTTATTCCCTTAATCTCAGGTCATGATCTGAAGATCTAATCTTATATCAGCGCTAAATGAAATTTCTATTATTATAAGTGTACCTACAAGTGATTTGTATTGATGAAAAGAATCTCAAAGTTCTATATAATCAGGAAAATAATTCTATTCTCTCTCTCTCTCTCTCTTTCCACCTCACTCCCTCTCTCTCTCTCTCTCTCTCTCTCTTTCCACCTCTCACCCTCTCTCTCTCTCTCTCTTTCCACCTCTCTCTCTCTCTCTCTCTCTCTCTCTCTTTCCACCTCTCTCCCTCTCTCTCTCTCTCTCTCTCCCCTCCATCACTCTCTCTCCCTCCTCCCTCTCCCTCTCTCATTCTTTAATTATTTGAGTGATTACTTATAATTATGTTATCCTTCATTGCTTGTATTCATTNTCACCCCCCCTCCATCTCTCTCCCTCACCCCCCCTCGCTCTCCCTCACCCCCCCTCTCTCTCCCTCACTCACTCTCTCTCTCCCTCTCATTCCCTCACACCCTCTCACTCAATCTCTCTCTCTCTCTCTCTCTCTGCTCATTGAATCGTGAGTGATTACTAATTCAACTTAAAACTTATTGTATCAAAATGGACTATTAATAGGCATAGTGTTATCCAGAAGTCGGTAGTTTACACTCGCCAAATTTTTGTCACTATATTTTCGAAAGGCTATCAAGATAAGAACCATACAAATAAAGGACTGCATTTCTGAAACTGTGTTGCGTATGACGTTCCTCCCGCAGCGTATTTATGCTCACATCAGTTCCGTGAGCTCTTTGACGAGCTAATTTTGACATGAATGTCTCTCGACCATCCCCGCAATCAGCTGTCACCAGGCAGCCGGCTGACAATGGATTTACAAGACAACTGAGCCTCGTTAAGAGGGGCCGACTAGAATAGACTGAATGACATTACGCGGAATATCTGAGCGAAGTCGATGGCCGCCATTTTGCAGATAAAACTCAGTCCTGTACCAAAATTGGTTTGACTTTGATTTAAAAGTCAAAATTGTGCATAAATATAAAACTGTAAAAGTATTTTCTTCATTCGCAAAGTAATCTTGAAAATATTTGCTGTATAGATGGTGATAAGAATTCTGAAAGTTTTATACTCCTTTCGGAAGGAATCTTTTTAAGAATATTTTTAAAACTTGAAATTATTAAACACATTTTACAAAATATAAAGATTTTAAAATATATTTAATAAACAAATCTATAATTCAGCTATTAATGATTCAATATCCTCCATTAATTATCTGTCCCCTACATAACCAAATCGCTTTTTAGCCAAAAAGCAGCGGTGATGGTGTTATAAGGCATGTTGAGTTTGAGATGGTAAATGTATCCAACGAAGGCATGGAAGTTTTAGGCCTAATTCTATTGCGAGAGTCCTAAATTTTGTTAACTCAATTCAATGTAAATCTAATTTCAATGGGGCACCAGGATAGCTCTTGGGAACCGTTAGGGTCTCGCAATCCTGGCAATGCGGGTTCGAATCCCGCCCTGAGGAAGATTTATCTTTAATCTGAGATATGGATGTTTAGAATGGGATGGCAACCTGTAACTAGCCTCTCCTTTTAAGACCTTAATTGATTTAAAATGAGTCTTATAATGATTAAAAAAAAGTCTCCGATTTCCACCAATTAGAAACTGGTGTTCGTCAAGGTAGTGTGCTTGGGCCCATCCTTTTCATCCTGTACACTGCTGTCATCCCTTCCTTCTCAAGTACTCTCTTAGCTCTATTTACAAACGACAAGGTTATTATATCTTCCCAAACTGATCCTAAAACTGCTTTTAATAACCTACAAGGTCATCTTGAAAACATCAAACAATGTTGAGGCAAATATAGAATAAAATCAATTATACGAAATGCGATCAAGTAAATTTACAGTTGCGGAAAAAGAAAAAAACTATCTTAAAATTGTGAAATTTAAAATCGTTGCTTTCACACTTTCTAATTTCATTCGTTACCTGGTCTTTCATCTTGACTCACGACTCACATGGGGCGAACATACTTCAATTAAAAGACAAGAACTCAATCGGCGATATGGACTTCTATACAGACTCATGAATAAGAAGTCCACTCTTACGATTGAAAACAAACTGACGCTCTACAAAACCTTATTACTACCAATCTAGACTTACAGAGTAGAAATCTGTGGTGCCGCCAAGCCTTCCAACATCCAAAGAATCCAGTCCTTTCAATCCAAAAACCCTGAGAATAATCGCAAATGCTCCCTATTACGTATCCAATTTCTCTCTTCACCAAGATTCTAATATTCCTTTTGTTCAAGACCTTATTTATTTTTATTTATTTCTCCCTTCATTTCTTCCCCTTTCATCCCTTTCCACAATAAACTGCCATCCCAATCCACTAACACAGAGCCTGTTTTTCAACTCCAAACCCTACAAACCTCCCCGTCGACTCAACAGAAGATGGCCTCGTGACCTCCATGTAACTTATGATTCTTTAGATGTTGGAAGTCTTGGCGACAAACTCTGGTTTTGAACGGTCTGTATAGATTAGACAGCAGTAGCCTCTACTTTTAATGCTGCAATTTTGAACTATAGAAATTTTGAATAGGAAATTTGATCAATTTTTATAATATTGTATTTTTAATTATTTTACCATGCAAAGTTTCGTTCCGTTGAAATACAATAGAGATTATCTTTGAAAGAGTTATTGAATCACATTTTTGATAAAAGTTATAATACTACTTTTAAAAGATATGTAAATTATGTTCCTCTCTCCCCACAAATGTTTTTAATCAAATTTTATAATTCCTTTTGCTTCCCACTTTTAACTATCCAATTTTTTGATCTGAACACATTTTGCTACACATAGTATTCATAGATGTTTTGGACTCATAATTTAAATTGATATGTCGAATTATTTTTTCTCAAAAATAAATTGAGGTCTAGATTCTGGATCCGGTCTGTTACGCATATATAATAGTAACGTATTTTTCAGCACATATGAGGAAACTATTACCTCAATGAAGTATAAATTAATGAAAGGTTATGAAAATTGAAAATATATCAAGCTTCGCACGATTATTTATTGTCCTTTATAGCTGAATACTTTCGAGTTCATTTATTTAATCCTCAGAGCTCAGGTATCAGGTAGTTTTAGTGAGGAGGAAAGTCTCTCAGGAAGAGACTGCTGAGCTCTGAGGATGAGATAAATGAACTCGAAATCGCTCAGCCAAAGAGAATAAATTACCGCGCGAAGCTTGGTATTTTCAATTTTGATAACCTTTCACGAAATGTTGGTTCGCCGAAGTTCAAAAAAAGAATGAAGTATACATTTTTTTTAATATGCATCCCTTACGTAGCTTCTTGCACTCCTAGCGTGCACGTGAAAAATAAAATCATGTTCTGCCATGCGGAAGCATATATATATTTATATGTGTGTGTGTGTGTGTGTGTAAGAGAGAGAGAGAGTGAATTAAACTAACATGAAAGACCTGTTTCTCCTCAAACAGTAAATAATCCTGATTTGTTTAGTGGTAGTTCTGAGGTAGTGGAGTGTATAGGCGTCCATGTTTACTGAGAAATAATTGTTGGTAGAGATTGGGGGGGGGGGGTTCAGAAGAGTGGTTTTAAAAATAAATCTCCACATTGGACAGGTGAGTCTCATCTGGTTGCCTTAACAAAAGCTAAGTGCTCTACTGTTATCCTCGCACGACTGTGACATATTTTTCTGGTCTAAACATATGACATATGAGTCTGGTTCCAGAAATCCCTCCTCTAACCTCTAGTGCTTTAAATGTAGAGTAACCACAAAGATACAATTGCAAATATTTTATATTTAATAATATATTGAATAAACTTGAGTATGAATAAATTGCTCTTAAATAAGTAAATCAATTATTTACAAACCTAATATCATTGAAAATATTCTGATTAACTAATTGCATCTGGTGCATCTAAGTGCATATTGATTTAAAGACAACCAGTAGGGAAAAGTTCTTTTCAGTAAAATTATAAATTAATTCTTGATTTTAGATAAGATTAGGTGGATTACTTTATTGTTTCTTATAGATTAGTTTATTGGACTGAAATACATCTATTTAATTAAAGTGTAATATTTAAACTATAATTTTTAAATCCAATCGGAAATATAAGAGAGGCAGGGGTAAGCATGCCACTTAATTACATTCTATAATGCGTTCACTCCAAGATATGTGTTCCTTGTGCAAGGTTAGAACATATAAGTAAATTCATATATATGTCCTAACCTTCTAATGAATGAACAGAAAGAACAAATTAAGGAAACATTACCCTGGCTCAGTAGAACATGTGTTCAGACTAGAGATATATTTCACAGGAGTGATTTATTGCACGATTGTCACAGACTTTTCTTGGATCAGTCACATGGGACAACATGAGCCGACTCGGCGAAAACATGCTTCAATTAATGAGAAAATGGTAGGGATAAACATTTGCTAATTGACCCGGTTGTCAATAGTATTTTAAGCTAACCTGTAAGCTGTGTTCTTTAAAATGATACTTTATTTCTTTATTTATTTGGTTGTTACAGTTTGTAAATAAGTTTACTTTTTGTAATTGCTCACAATGTTGTTAAATGGCTGTGAGTGGCATTATGATGAAGGAGAGAACGGTCAGTGCCACAACTTCGTAAACAGAGAAAAAAAAAGATAAATAAATTATATATATATATA
>KZ807370.1:205742-216073 GCA_000696205.2 Oncopeltus fasciatus | reverse complement strand
TATATATATATATATATTGTTTGTATATAAATTATTATGTAGAGTAACTCATGCATTGAAGAAGTTTTTAGAAGTTATAGTAGTTGTACGCAAGTACAAATGTAGCGAATAACTTTATTTCCTTCAGAAAAACGTGATAAAACTAAATTTTTAAGACTTGCCATAAAAGAAGAGAAAAAGAGGGCTTCTAAAGTTATTTTCCCTTGAAAAACTTTTCCTAACTTGAGAGATATATAGTGAGCGTAGTTCATCGGAGTCATTATTCTACTTAATGTTCCGTCGAAGGTGTGACCTCCAAGTTTCCAAAGAGCGGGAAGGGGGTGGGGAGGGGGATATTTACCATGCGGCGATAGCCATTGCTCTTGACTCGGAAGAAACTTCCCCCTCCCCCCCTCTCGTAACTCATCCCCCAAGAAGACGGACCAACCCCCTCCCACCCCTCTACGAAGTCTGGGGGTGTGTGGGTGGCGTGCGGTCCCGGCCCAACATCGATCTGTTTACAGATGTTGAAGTCGCCTGATGAAGTGGAAGTCTGCCTCTGGAGCTGGAGCAACTCCTAGCCACAATGTCCAATCCCAACTCGCTCCGAAGATTTCCAGCAGAAAGCGCGGCCCCCCTCCCTCCAGCCAACTTTTACGGAGGCGCTCGCCTGAACTTATTGAAAATGTCTATAAGAAATTGTGTCTGTTTGGTTTTAAGTTCATATAGTATTGCTTAGAATGCCAGAAATATAAATTGTTAACCTATAGGAAATATGCTGGAGAAATTAGTCAGGATTTCGGCCAGGATCAGAAAAATGAAATACTCCAAAATTGCTAGGTAATTATTTTATTATTACCGACGTTTCGAATTAAGTCGTCATCAGGGCGATAGTGTTGTCTGGAGAGATCTCCGAGAGAGGTTTATGGTCACATCTCAGAGTCAAGAGTTGGACTGAGAGACCAATCTCTCTAGCGGCTCTAAATACGACCAAGTACAGAGTATACAGCCAAGTATAGGGTTGTCTCTCAGTTTAACTCTTGACTCTGAGTTGTGTCCATTAACCTCCAACGGAGATCTCTCCAGACATCATTATCGCCCTGATGATGACTTACAAGTTAATTCGAAATGTCGGTAATAAAATAAAATAATTATCCAACAATTTTGGAGTATTTTTTTTGTTTTGATCTTGGCCGTTACCTTGACTAATTTCCTCTGCATAAGACTCGACGGCTAACATACATCCAATCATGTCAGCTATAGGAAATAAAATTTTTAAACATAAAGTACAACATAATATGTACAATTTTATTTTATTTTTTAAAAATGAATTGTTTGGTTAAATTTAATTTTTAATAATTCCATTTTTAATTTTTTGTTAACTATGAAAAGTGTGTACGTATGGGGAGAAGTCGTACTAACCAGAATAGGTCACACTAATCTTACCCACGTGCATCTAATCACTAAAGATCAACCGCCAATATGACCTAAATGTAGCTCTCAAATGAGCGTTCAACATTTCATCGAGGAATGCCCATATTACACTAATCTATTTACATGTAAAAACCTCCCAAGACAACTGTCGCCATCCCTGGCAAACCATGAATCCAATGTAGCCAAACCTATGTGCATTTTAAGAGAAACAGGCATATATGAAAAAATTTAATCCCATCAAAAAAAAAAACAAAAAAAAAAAACGTCAACTATGCCTTCCCCCCCCCTTTTTTTTGTATTTTGTTGTTGTTTGTTTTTGTTTTATGTTTTATTGTAGTATTCACTAGATAAATCTAATTTTATTATATTGTTGCTATATTAAAATTGTTTATCTATTGTTACAATTTTAATTGTTAATTTACTTTTTAAGTTATATTTCTGTTTTTAAAATGGTTTTGTATCTATATTTGTGTATGTCTGTGTGTTCGAATATACCTTATTGCACATCAAGTACTATATAATGTAATCTAAACAAGCACTAAAAAACGGAAGACATTTAAAAGAATGGATAACAGATTTAACCCTAGATAAACCCCAACAGTCAATACGTGATAACCATGATGTTGATCGCCCTATAACCTGATCCTAATCCTAAGTGTGTACGTAGAGTGTAACTCCCGGTAAGAAAGCTTGGAATTTTCAAAGCACTAATATTAAATCTATGGCAATCCAAGGTATTTTATTACGTATACCATTAGAGGAACGATAGATCATCGCAAGATGGAGCCAATGGTAGAACCGTGGATAAGAAAGCACCGATACACGTAGCGGCTAGCTTCATAACTAATTCACCTCTTTTGGTGGATTTGTATTTGAGGAGTTAACCTGTGCTCGGAGGTTATATTAATACAGGTTATATTAGGTTTCCCCTGCGTCAAATACACGTGTGTTTGTCAGCGTGTTGTTCGCCTTGTATTTCAGCGGTAGTCTACTTTCGCTTGCCCATATTGCCTCCTTCAGTTTGACAGAGGCTCATTACTCATGGAGGTCCCTTGATAAAAGCAACCCCTTTCCGAGATCAACGGAGCCATTAAATTAGCCGTTTGAGTGCTTGTGTGTGTGGGGGTGGGGGTGGGGGTGGGGGGACCTGCGGGATAGCCTATATCCTTCAACGCCCCTCTCCCCACCCCCCAGATTAATCTGCCCTCATCCATATGCAACCTCCTCGACCACACAAAACCTTGCAAACCTAGGCCCTTAAGGGAAAACCGAGCAATTCATCAGTCACGACGGAAATCCTTCCCTTGTCATCGGGAAAGGAGGTTAGACGGTGGTCCCTACCGGAGTAGATACAATTTTTTTTTAATCGAAAAAAATTCGCCATTATTCTAGAAATTTTTTGAATTTTTATAAGCCTATGTCTTTAAACTAGAAATTGTAAGTTTTAAAGGAATTAGAATGCTGAAAAGGAGAGTTTTTTTTTTTTTACCGTAGATTTTATTCTTAGATGATTTTAGTTGGGGTTCGGTCGAGATAGATCCAAAAAACACAAATTTAAAAATTGTATTTTTTTAATAAAGGATTATATGCCGACGTTTCAGCTTAAATTGTAAGCCATCTTCAGGGTTATCATGAAGACGAGAGAGGACGTTTTGTCCCTAAGTTCACATTTCCCTGACTGAGTCTTCATGATAACCTTGAAATGGCTTACAATGTAAGCCGAAACGTCGGCTGATAATCCTTTATTCAAAAAATACATTTTTTAAATTTGTATTATTTTGGATCTACCTTGACCGAACCCCAACTAAAATCATCTAAGGATTAGAATACTGAATATTTTAAAATTTACCACTATTCGACAGATAAGCTAGTGATTTCTTTACTTCGGTTTACTTTACATAAATCCTTTGTATGCATGATATTTTGTTGAATATCTAAATTTGAATTTGTATACATCTTATATCGGAAAGATAAACACATGGATTGTCAAATACTAAATGGATTAACTCATTTTTTTACTTTTAATTTATTTCTATATTTTACACTAATATGTTTGCAGCAGGTATGGTAATCCACTAATATTTTAACAGAATGGTATCAATTTTTTGAAATAAATATTCTGAAAAACAGTCAAACATTTTGACAAAAAGATTGTATTAACATTCCAAAATCTCAAGTCCAGTGATTTGAATTTGGTCATGTCCTTGAGGATATGACCTAATTTCTCAAAGCAATGTTCGGGAGGCTTGTCGATAAAATTATTTAATACTAACTTTAAATTAAAAATGATAGATTTCCAACCTTCAAAAGTCTAATAAAATACTCATAAAATTATATTCTAAATATTAATTAATGCCAGTTATATAATAAATAATTCCTAACTGAAAGTTATAAAGCTTCTAATGCGTACTTAAAGTCATTTGATTATGATGAATTTTTCAATCAATCTACCACAACAAAAATTCGCCATTAAATCATTAAACTAGGATATGTACCAGTATTTAAAGTTGAGTCAACTGTTCGCAATCTAATTCAACTTTGTGGATCAGTTTTGTGATGCGATCTTATACAAATAAAAGTTATTCAATACATTGTTTAAATGAATTGGGGCATAAGGGTAGCTCATGGGATCTTATCTGGGTCTCGCAATCCTAGTGCTGAGGGTTCAAATCAAGCTCTTATGGATAAATAAAAGCTCTCCCTGAGCCATAGATGTTTAGAATGAGATGGAAATTTGTAGAGATCCCCTCCCTTCGTGTCCCTATCCAGTTGAAAAGGAGGCTAGCACTTAATAAAAAAAATGCAATGAATTTTCTAAAAACAAAAATTTCATTTAGTAGGATCCCACCATCCAAGCAAGTTGATTTTATCGGTGCTTACCGTTAAATTTTGGAAACGTATAATCCAAAGCGTTGCCAGATGAACCTGTTTTTTTAAAATATTTTTTTCTTATTTAAAGGCATGGCAACCACTGAGGGTCATTATTGGCTGAAATACTATTGTCCATCATCGTTGTATAATTTAATGTTATGCAAGATAGATATTTTTCAAATTTTTATAATTCATTTTATTATAGTTATATTATTGAAACAAAAAAAAAAATCATTATTAAGACAAGAGCTCTTTAAAATTTTTCTTTTTTTTTTTCTTTTTTGTTATTATTCTACTGTAAATACTTTTAATCGTCAGTCTTAAGTATACTATGATATCATTACACCATTTTTCTTTTAGCAGTTCTTAGTATACGAGTGCGTTACTTAATGTAATGCTGAACCTGTTTAAACAAAAATATTTAAACGATCAATAATGCAGCTGAATTTATCGATTATTTGTTATGTGTCATGCCCTATGTTTACTGTCCTTAAGCATTTAGAGCTGGGTTCAGATTTAAATAGAAATTTTGACATTGAGCGATTCGATTTCTCAAAGGGCTTACAGTAAGTTCGTCAGTGAGCCCCTAGGTCAGTGAGGTCAGTGCTCCTCGGCCCCGAAGATGTGGGGGTCTGTTAGAGCTGGAAGATCATTCTCTGCAGAGCAGGGGTTGGGTTACAGACCCGGCATAACAGGGTGGCTGAGTGACTCTCCTCGGGTTTCAAGAGGGAGCTGGAGGATTGCCCGACTCTTCCAGTAGATAGGGAATTACGGCCAGTGGCTTTCTAGTAAGGAGTAACCTTCTTTGTATACGGCCAACGCTGACAGATTAGAGAGGAGTAAGTTCACATCTGTATTATTTTTGTTATTATTATTATTTTTTTTTTTTTTTGGTGGAAACCATACAAAATAGGAAAATTAAAAGTTTCATGTTCGTACAAAGTGTAAGAATTTAGTTATTAAATGTTTTTTGTAGGGGTTTGGTCAAGGTAGACCCAAAAAACACAAATTTAAAAAATATATTTTTAAAAATAAAGGATTATCTGCCACCAGGGCAAATCATCCTATATTAAATTTTAAAAAATACATTTTTTTTAAATTTGTGTATTTTGGATATACCTTGACCGAACCCCGACTAAAATCATCTATGGTAAGAATAATATCTACGGTCAAAAAAACTCTCCTTTTAAAAAAAGGTTTATTTTTTTAAGATTATCTGCCGACGTTTCGGCTTACATTGTAAGCCATCTTCAGGGCTATCAGGAAGACAAGAGGGGCGACCGGTTCCTTAGTTCACAATTTTATGATTGAGACTCAATATACAACCCCAACAAAAAAACATCTAATAATAATACCAACTGTCAAAAAGCTCTCCATTTGTAGGAAATTAATTTTTTTTTTATATTTTGTTTTTATTTAATCTAAATCGAATTGTAATAGGAAAAAAGAGAGAAATGAGAAATAATCACTCAGAAATAAATAAATTTTTTTTGCAATTATTAGCTGCAGTCAAATATTTTATATATCGAGTTATGTCTTATTAAGTTTATATATTCTAACTTTTAGCTATACACACTGATATGTGACCATATCGGAGATCTCTCCAGACATTAGTATCATCCTGTTGATGACTTACAAGTTAAGTCGAAACGTCTGCAATATTAAAATAATTATCCAAAGGGTTATTATCACTACCAATGAATATAGTACTATCATACCTTCTATTATCCGTCTTCATTGGTTTCTGCAAACCATTTACTGTTGGCGAGCGCTTTCGGACATTGTCCATCCTCGTGGCCGAATACATGTGTTCACTGTTTCTGTGTTCAACTGCAGAATACAGACAGTGACAGTGAACACATGTATTCTGCCAGAAGATGGACAATGTCTGAAAGCGCTCGCCAACAGAAGATGGTTTGCAGAAACCAATGAAGACGGATAATAGGAGGTATGATAGTAATAAAATAATTACCCCACAATTTTGGAGTACATATAGCTATAATATTCGACTCAGATGTTAGAGTTAAATGCCAGAAATTTCGAAACTACTCAACAGCTATACCATCGCATCTTTGAAAACCTATAGAAAAAATTGACTTTAAAATATGTTATAAAATTTTTTACAGCTGTTCCCATGACTTTCTTTTTTTTATTAGTCGTGATTTGTGAATTTCTTAATAACTAACTTAGTTTTAAAAAGATTTATCAAAAGTAATGTCACAATACTTATTTTTTATCAATCTCTATTTCTCAAGCCACCATACTTGTTACCACGTTGAACCGTTGAGCACTGTACTTCAGTTTGCACATCTCACTTATGGGGATTTGTACCTTCAGTTATTGTTGAAGAATGTTAACTTTCAACTTGTCTCTATGAACTATATAGACTAAATCCCATGATTACATAACTCTTGGACAACTGATATAAAATCAAAATATAACATATTTTATGTCCTATCATACCTTATATTATCCGTCTTCATTGGTTTCTGCAAACCATCATCTGCAGAAACCAATGAAGACGGATAATAGACGGTATGATAGTTCTATATTCATTGGTAGTGATTATAAACCTTTATTTTATAGTCCTTTCACTTCGTTCCCCTTCAATACTACATTATTATTCTTTCAATGGTACTTGATGGTATTCCGATATTATCTGGCTAATTTTTTGTTCAATGAGTATAAATATGAGAAAATCGTATTCTTTTGGTATGTTACAGTTTAACAAGTTATTAAAAAAAATTGAAAAATAGTATCTAATTTATTTATGTTCACTTGCAAAATGTATGGGTATTTTCCTCAAAGAGATGAGAAATTAAAGGATAAGATGCAGGTAGGACCTAAAGTTGTACTATACAAGCACAATTTTGGATCTGAACTGATTTTTTTTACGGGGGGCGAGAGTTCGAACCGATCGGGTCATTTATCACCATAAATTTTATTAATTTATTAAATTTTAATTTTTACGGAGGAAAAAGTAATATGCAGTATTATGTAAAAGTATAATGAATTAGCTGACAGCATTCTAAAAAGTTATTTACTAATTTCAGGAATTATGTTAAAATTAACCATTATAATAGTAGTAGAATTATTTCTTCAGTTTAACTGAAAAGTAATATTATAATATATAAAAGTAATATAACATTGATATTTCTTAAAAATAATTTACAATACTTAATTTTTAAAAATATTTTGATAAAAAAATGAACCTTAATTTTCTTAAGGAGGTGAATTTTCTTTTTATCATAATTTTATTCTCATTATTGGGTATTTTAAATTTTATTTTGATTTTTGTAAATCATTTATTACAAATTAATATGTTTATTTATTCGTGAGAAAAGCCAACTGCCCTCGATGTGTTCCAGTATGGAAAATTGTTCACCCCTCCCCCCTCTTGCCAGACCAATTTATTTATTTTTCCAAATAATAAATGCAATTTATTTTAAATATTTCATCCACTTATATTTAACATCATCGACTTACATAAAATGTTTTATGTTTATATTTTTCAGTACTATCTGTAAATTGATATTGATGAGTTATTCCCATAGAGGGAATCCCAAATGGAAAATGCATAATATGTATTCTCTGAATATAGAACATATCTCTTTGATGATTTATGAAAGTAATGTTCACTTTGTCAAAGAAACATGTTATTATTTATTCTACCTTTATAATAAACACAAAATACGTCCAAATAATCGTAATATAAATTACAGTCAAATAGGATTTTAATCTTTGTAGTATCCACAATACTGTTTTTAAATTTAGGTTTATTGAATTTTTCAATTGGTGATGTGAACAGTATAGAATACTATAGTATATTACGTTACCCTTCTCCTTTATGTATCCAGTAAATTAGGATGTTTAAAATATAATTTACAATGCTTAATTTTCTTTTATATAAATCTTCTGATATACATCGTAACTTAATTTTCTTATGGTGGTAAATATTCTTTGCTCGGGGCGCCAGGCTAGCTCAGGAGATCCGTACGGGTCTCACAATCCTGACACCGCGGGTTCAAATCCCGCCCAGGTCAATCTTTTATTTATAATATAGAAGCTTGTTCTGAGCCATGGGTGTTTAAAAATAGGGTGGCAACCTGTAGATAGCCCCTTCCTCCATGACCCTAAGTGGTTGAATGGAAGGCTAACACGAAATAAAAAATAAAAAAAATATTCTTTGAATCATCATTTTATCAACACTCTCGGATATTTTAAATTATTATAAATGGTTTATAACTAGTGATTATATAAATTTATTCATATTACAGGCTAAAAGGATAACTCAATTCCGTACCCAACATGTTTGTTTTTCTAAGGAAGAACCACAGCTAGGCAATATAAGAAATTCTCTTGCGAGGGAAATAAAGATAAGTGTAGTGCTCTGCACTGGTTAGACAAGCTTTCCATAAAAAGTGACAAACAGCGCTTTGGGGACAAGCGTAAGGGGAGGAGTCCGAGTGCCGAATTGCAGATGGTATCTTGTTGTGGAAGTTCCTCATGTACTTGATGGGTTACGCAAGCATGAGTCTCCGTTGTTCCCTCTAAAGGCATAACCCAATCAGTCTTTCCGCTCTCTCTCTCTCTCTCTCTGCGCTCCCGTTCGCTTGAGGGAAACCAGGGGGTTGCGAACTTACATCTCTCAGTCCCAGATATGCATAGCTTTTGCGAAAGAGATTGGGTTGGGCAGTACAGTCATCTCTTACACGTTAGTACAATTTGAGGATTTGAAAAGGCATTTACAGACCTTCAATGATCCAGCATTGGAGAAGTTAAAAACATTGAAAATTGTTTAAATTTTCTGTAAGCTCTCTAGAAGCCTGAAATTTTAAAATAATTAAGCTAAATTCAGTTTCCAGTATTTTTTTTTTTTTTTTTTATAAAACAAGTTTTATTACGGCAGAAATCAGTCGATGGGAGGGTTTTAGTAGGGACGAAAATTATAAATCTTAATATCTGCATTAATATTTGCACGAAAAGAATGTACAAAATAAAATGGGGGTATAATGTACTTTAAAAAAATTATGTTCAATACTATTTCCTAAAAAGTTTATATTAAAAGAAATATTTAAAAATGGCATTTCAAGGATTGAGCAGGATATCTTATTTTAAACTTTTGAAACCAAATTCAGCTCTTAGGCAGTTCATTCAGTTTAGGGAGAGAATGAGAGACTTTAATGCTATTTGAGTTAAATTTTAAAGAACTTAATGGGTGTCAAATTGAATTTCATAACTTTAATGTTCTGCAACAATTTTACCAGAAACAGTTATTGAGAAAGGAATTTACGAATGTAACTAGGTTGGGCGAGCACTTCTGCCACTCTACTATAAGGACCCGTTTTGACCAAACGGCAATGAATGTTAAATGTATGACATTCTGGTTATACATTTAACATTCATTGTTTTCTGCGGCTTGTAAATTAAATTTCTTCATTTTCACTTATTTATATTTAATTAATCGTGAAAAAAACTGCTTAAATTACTTAGCTCCTACTTTGCGGGGAAGGAGGTCCTCTTTAATTTAACAAATTTCAATTTGGAGACTGTTATTTGACCGACTTTCTCTTTAACTAATTTACATCAATAAGAACTAAGATATTCATTAATCATATTCGATTGGTGAGAATTGGAAGAATCATTTGCTATTTACAGTTCTGCCATTTGAGCTTTATTTTTTTAAAATATTTTTCTTCATCAAATTTCAAGTCTTTTTTCCCTTTACCATGCTTATATTCCGGTTAAATTATATAACATTCAAATTTTCTGTCCTAATAGTCTTTCCAATATTTTTGTTCCTAAGCACTTGACCACATTTTTGAAAATTTTGTTTTCGTTTTATCTTTTACTTTTTCTTCCTGTTTATTTATTATAGATGTTTTGTCCCTAAGTTCACATTTCCCTGACTGAGTCTTCATGATAACCTTGAAATGGCTTACAATGTAAGCCGAAACGTTGGCAGATAATCCTTTATTAAAAAATACATTTTTTAAATTTGTGTTTTTTGGATCTACCTTGACCGAACCCCAACTAAAATCATCTTA